>CM053647.1:29136113-29421113 GCA_028654395.1 Scutellaria barbata
ATATATTGGGGGAGAAATGTTACAACCATTGTTATTTCATATGCCTCACTTAAATCAGCTTAATTTCTATATTCTATAATATCTCCCCACCAGAAAAGTCATACTCAAATGCTATTTTTTTAACAGAGAAAAGAAAATTATTCAAGATTTCATGCAGAGTACTCATGTCAGTCAAAAAAACGAATATTTATGATTTCCTCATTGCTGAATGTCCCCAGAGAATGAACATGAAATGTGGATTTCCTTGAATGATATTTTAACAGAGAAAAGAAAACTCTTCAAAGATATCAAGCAGAGTACTCATTTCAGTCAAAAGATCAGTATTTATGATTTTCTCATTGCTGAATGTCCCCAGAGAATGAAAACATGAAATGTGGATTTCCTTGAATGATTGAAACACAAATTTCATATCCTAGAACCTAGAAAATGGGTATTCAGAGTCTTTTACAAACTTGTATGAAAAAAAAATAGAGGAAGACTGAAAACTATTCAAAAAAAAAAAAAGATAGTACCTCTAAAGGTGTTAGCGGACATTTCCCATTTACTCTGATGGCTCCAGGACGAATGACTCGTCCACGTTTGGTAAATTTTCCCTTCCAACCTCTTTCCCGAGCAGCATCCATGTCTAGTTTTTCTTGTTCTCCACCATCATATACACAACAAGAGAAAGCAACCATATCCTACAGAAGAAGATGATTAGAAATGAAATTATTTCACTACAGTTCAGGTAAAATGAGATCCCATTTCATCCAAACTAACCTCCTCGAAGCGAAGATGCACTGATATATACTTGCCACTATTATTTGCACTGAGTTTTTTCATTCTTTCAACCAAAGTTTCACCTAAAGTTGATATTGGATTAGAAAACCTTAGAGCTTGATAATTTGCCAAGCATCTAAGTCGTTGTACTGCTGGAGGAGCATCAAATGACAGACGGTTTGCAAAGGGGGAAATCCTTATAATCCTGAGTCAGCCAACTACAAGGTTATTTGTTCGAAAACGTGAAGAATGAACTGAAACTTTTATATGCTTGAAATGAAAAGACATGCACTACGAGACAATACAGAATAGGTATAGTGAAAGCATCTTAGAAAAATCTACAGTATTATCTTGTGTTAATTAAATTCAACAGTTCAAGAATCGAAAAGAAGCTGCACTATGAGAATAATCCAAAATAACTATTCGCACACATAACATAGAAATATCACAAGGTAGCATGCAATTAAATAGGTTTCAAGCTACTAATGATGAAAAGGAGTTGAAATAAACCAAAAACAAAACAAAAACAACAAGAAGAAACAGTCAATTAGTACCAAGGGTTTCTATAAGATCTCTATTGTAACTAATTCAGATTCAGAAAGTCGTTGTATAGTTTATTATCATGATGGTGTATGAGTAAAATTCAAACCTTCTTCTTCAGGACAAACCATCATTCCTTGACTTGCAGGATAAGCACCAACAAGTACAAACAGATTTCAATGCATTTTAGATGCCTAAAATAGACAGAAATATGTTTTTCCAATCCATTTCTGCCCTGTCTAATGTTATGAAATCACTAAGTGCAGCTACATGTTGCTGTCATATCTCAAATGATACAGCTTCTATGGATGGACATTGAATTGACGAAATCACTCTCCAAAATATATTACAAAGACTCATTCACAATGCAAACTAAAGGGAAGAAATGAACACAGAAAACAATGATGACTCACTTTTCTTCAAGTAGCTTTGGTAGAACTGTATCGGTGTAGTATCGAATAGACGACCATGCTTTTATTCTGAAGTTGAACACATTGCTCATGTTATAGTCAAATCGCTCCATTATGTACCCTGGAACCGTTTCAACTATCCGAACGTCATTTGCCAGGGTTTTTATGAAGAATTCTTCATCATATATGTCACCAAATTTGCTGTACATATAAGAGCAGTATCAAAATTCATTTTCTGAAATTAAAAGGATGTCAACCATGCATAAAATAGTGCTAAACATTTATCCCAAACTCCCATGACCGAAGGCATGCCCCAAATAATTCATTGTTGATGTGGACATATAAATGACATTTGAAATGTATACATATAAATAAAAAGGGTATATCACAAAAATCAAGCCAAACTATGACCCATTTTGCACCAAGGTACCCAAACTTTGAATTGTTACTGTACAACCGCCAACCTATGCGAATGATACAAAATGGCAGCTAGATGCAATTATCGATGGAATATTCGACAAATATTCGGTGAATATTCCACTGCCGTGAAGGACTATTCTGCGAATATTCCAACGCCGATTGCATCTAACGGCCATTTTATACCATTTGCAAAGGTTGCCAGTTGTTCAGTAACAACCAAAAGTTCAGGTACCTTAGTGCTAAATGGGTCATAGTTTGGCGTGGTTTTTGTAATTTAACCAAATAAAAAAATAGAAAAAAGTACAATAAAGCCTGACAGACAATACATTATCAGAAACTTAATAGTGGATGATATGAATGTAGGCATTCTCACAAAGGTAGCTCCAATATTTTTCTGATTTTTATATTGTATATGCAGGTGAACAGGAACCCAATGTTATTGACTAAAGCAGCAGCTTATATTAGAAAATAAAATTATGCATGGGTGGCCATACATAAAAAGAGAGGTTAATTCAACCTTGGGAGGAAAAAATGCATCCTCTTCTCAGAAATGAGTTCATTCATGTCCTAACCTTTCTATAAATTATACTGATCTACAATGTTAAAAATAGTACCTTTTGAACCTTAAGTTGATTAAGTCTCACCTTGTCCCTGAGTTTAAGCCCCAAAAAGCCTTTGGTACTTGGATGGACCTTGGCACTTGACCACCATGAGCTAAGAAACACTAGGTTACATAGAATACTATAAAGCAACTGAGGTCAAACTCTTTATTTGGCTTGTTTCTAAGTGTTTTCAAGAATGGCCAACCAGAACTATTAAGCTTCAACACAAATATGCCTTCCCAAAAATACATTAAAGCTTGATAAATCTTCCCTCTACTCAACTCTATTGTTTATTTCAATTCATCTGGGAATTTATTAGCCAAAGATGGACAAGATTCCCAATTTTTCTGTGCAAATAACTATGACACAGGAATTAGACATCATCATGAACTATGACATCATCATGAACCCAAAACTAAATTAGACACAAGAATTCATGTGATTGGTTGATCCAATAGATGAAGCAATTTAGTGTAAGTAATAAATCATATTTTCTCAGTATTGATTAATTAAATCAATCAAAAGAAGAAACTAGTGACGCAGGAGATGATAAATCAATAGAATGCACATTTTGCACATGCTGTGGTACAGGCTACGTGGTCATCATTTCCATTGGAACAAAATAACATCTAAAAATACACTTTTCCATCTTTGCATTAGTATGGTAGGAACATTAGAACATCTTCAATTATCTGATAACCATATCCAGTAGACTTTCCCACCTTGGATCTCTCCAAATGCTGTGAAAATGGAAGTTTGGAATTACAAGAGTTGCATTAAGGTAGCCTGCCACAGCCACAGCATTGCATATCTGAAATGGTAGGGTTTTCAGCTAAGCCCATAGCATAAGAAATTTGTTTTGACATAATATTGAAACAGAACACATAAAAACTACCGATGTTCTCTGCTGATTCAGACCACCATTGGCCTCAACAAATATATATCCATTTGACTCAGGTAAGCCTACAATAGCAAAAAGATTTATTAGAATACCTGGCGATTCTTTCTCTCTATCTCTCTCACACAAACACAGAGAGAGAGAGAGTATAGCACACAGTGCCAGGTGATCCTTAAGGGCATACGAAGAGTTAAGGTACTTTAGGTGTCGATGGAGAAAGAGAAATGATGTCATACAAAGTAATATGGCGATTCTCACATACACACACACAGATAATAGCACCAGGTGCTAAGTGATCCTTAAGGGTGTACAACGCGCTAAGGTACTTCAGGTGTGAATACAATAGTAAAAATATCAGGTGTATATAAGACACATCAGGAGGGATACAACGTCTATATAGAAGGGTTAACATAGTCATGGATTTGACTAAAATCAGATCAGTAGTGAAGTAATTATTTGCATCCTAATAGCAATAACAAACATGGTTTATCCATCAGTTCCCTAGGTGAAATCAACATCTGCCATCTAAGTTCCCGATTACAAAGAATAGCATTAATCAACTAAGTAGAGAATCAGCCTTATTATATCCCAAGCATTGAACAGCAGAAAAAGGGTTACCAGAGTTTGGATTTTCCAATGATGGAAACAAGAAGAAGTAAGAAACAAACCTAAGGGCAAAGAGCACATCAGGAGCAGCAATTAGCTGCTTCTTTTCTTATAAAGAAAACAATTCTCATGATGTGATCGATAAGAACATAACAGTGAGTAGCCTATTTTCATTTTAGAGAAGGCACACAGTTGGATGCCTCAGAAAAAAGGCCACTTTCAAGCCTTCCTTCATAAATTATCAATCCATGTATGCTTTCAAAGTGTATTATTATGCTTATTAGAAGCAAATTTAGCTGAAGCCTGAAGCAGAGAGAAAAATTCAATGCATACATCAGAAACTTCTGATTCTTTGAACCAACTAAATATAAAATTAAGTCTCCACATACAGTCGGTAGAAAAATATATTTTGTAGGGCTCGAATACATGGAGGTTACAAAAGAATAAAATGTCTTTGCTTCAGTAACTTCATAAATATATATATTATAGATATAGATATTGCCCGGTAATATTGAAACTATAATTGCCTAAATATATGCATTATGCCACTAGGTAGATATTCCAACAACAAGACCTAAGTTTATGGCATTATATATTAAGGTCTGAAATTTAAAAAAAAAAAAGAGGAAAAAAAAAAAGATATATCAGAAGTCTAGCTCTAGAAAGTTTCATACCTTCAGAAGACTTGTTGATGCACGGTCTCCATTCTCCAACTTTATAAGAGTGTTTCCATATAGTCAATATCTGATCCATTTACAGCATTGAGCAGATCAGAAATAAAAGATTAAAGACTTTAAATCTGACCAGATGGCCAATTATTTCTCTCACAAGCATACTCGTGTGCATAAACATACATAAAAAGCATACATGTTATAGCACTATGAAAAGACATCACAGTACATGAAATATCCCAAGTAACATAATTATCCTTTTTTTGTTGATCTGAAAGAAGACAGCATTGCAGAACCAAGTATTCCAAAAAGATAGCTAAGTATCTCTCTCCACTTAAGTTCATAAATACATAAATATGATAGCACTATGAGAGGGTATTGCAAAAACATGAAACAACCTAAATAACACCATCACCCCTTTTCTTGATCGGAAAGCAAAAATTCCTTTCATTATATGACTTGTATTACCAGTACATGGGAAATGTCAAATAAATCAAAAGGTTGCTCCAAACAATCAATACCAACTAAATTTCAAGTATATGGATACCCTTCCTAATTAGCGGGAAAAATCACCAATTTTGAATCAGAGAAAAAATTATACTCTAAACTAAAGTGCAAGTAACAACAAACTAGTAAAGCCATGAATATCTTAACCTTTGAAATGGAGTAATGGAGTAATAGTAGTTATCAAACATCACATTCAAAAGTCAAAGGTTGGCATAAAGCAACTGGCTTGATCAAAAGAGATAAATTTCTTTTATAATCTCAAGAAATAGAGCCTTGTCCGTGAAGATAACTAAATTGACTACAGAATTTTAGAAACCATTACCAGAAAAATCAGAGTAAATTGTTAAAGGTCATCCGTTCTAGCTACATTGAAATTTTCCATAATAACTGAACTCTGCAGCATTATATAATTTCCAGAATTGAAAGAGGTGACAATAAACATTTTATAAACAAAATAGGGGGAAACTAACCGCATCCGCTGTGGAGTTATCGGAATCCATTTCGGGTCGGAGCTTAGCATACAACTGCGGGCTCCGGTAAACGGACCCTGGGGCAGGCCTGTGCTTAATAACCGGAACGACATCAAACGACACCGTTCCCATGTAAAACAACATCCCGGCGATATAGAGGAGAGGGGCGAAGAGGAAAATTCCCTGGCGCTTTAAGAGGACAGAGAGTAGGATCCACGCGAGGCGCTGCGCTAGTGTCTTGGGAGGGGGTCGGCCCGATTTGGAGCGGCGGTATCGCGGGGAGCGGCTGAGCGGCGACGCCGGCGGCGATGATGGGCTGGTTTGTCCGCTGCTCGGGAGCCGATTGTACGCGTGCATCGCGCTTTTCTTCACATCATAGTAATGATTATTATAATTTGAATACGAAATTATTCAAATAATGATGTATAGGTTCAGGCGTGATTGTGTGTATGGGTAGAGAGAGAGAGAGAGAGAGAGAGGGTGGGGGGAGCTGGCGAGGTGGTGGGGCACGTGACGTGAGAGAGGGGCGCACGTGCTCGGAAGATGAACAACAAACAGTGGAGAATGAATGATGAGGAGGACAATGCACACAATTGATTTGTGTGTGAGAGCACTGCAACGGGTTTGGGTTGTATTGCTTGTCTTGTGTTGTGTCTCTTGATTTTGACCGTAAAACGCCTGAGTCAACGCTTCCTTTCCTTTTTCTTTTTCTTTTTCTTTCTTTTCCTCTATTTTATTCTATTTCTCGTTTTCAAGTGCTTTCAATGTGAATTTGGCAACTAGGTTACTAGCTTTAATGGCAACTAAATTGTCTTTATCGCCTCAAAAACGAAATTGCACTTCTAATACTCCTAATTATTGTGTTGTCTAGATGAGAGTTGTTTTCAGAAGATTATGTCTATTTTGCATCAATTGGATTTAATTTTTTTGTAATTGTTGGATTATTAATGGACGCTTTTGATGATAATATTGAATTGTTTAAAGAATATGGCGTGAAGATGACAATTTAGAATTCCATTAGTTGAAAAGTAGTCTGTAAAGATTTGATTTTCCGATTTTAGATTTTTACAATTGAAAAATTACAAATTGAATGACAATATGTTAGGCGACATAAGTCGAGGCAAGAAGGTTTGGTAGTTAGGATCTTAATCTTTTGGGCTGCAACAAGAAATATCAAATATGAATTAATAAATATCTGTATATTAAATAAAAATTAAAGTAAGACCAGTTTTAGGATTTAAGATGAATGAAGATATAAATAATGTGTCTATACCATTCACGCTATTGTTTAAGCACAGAATCTTATCCCTCTCAGTTTCCTCCCAATTCTTAACTCGAATGGGAGATCTTTAACTTTTTAATTTCAATTTCCATCAAGTTTATTTCTTGTGGGGACATGAAAACCTTGTTTGATTCCTAATTCCCTATACGATATATAATACTTCATATAGTGAAAAATAGAGTATTACTATCACAATAATTATTTAATAACTACTCAAAGTACATATTTATCACAAAAGATTAAATTCATAAGTCATGATAAATGGGTTGTGGGTTTTGCATTTTCTGGCAAATGAATTTCATTGTTCAATGATTTATATCACTAATGTAATAAACCTGCCTTTTTATTGTTAAAAAGAATTGTCAGGCCAACAAACCTTCCATCGAGAGCCCATCAAATACCTTTTTTTTGTCAAGTTAAAGACAATTTTATTCTGGGGTTGTTTGGACAGCAATTCTCGTTGCCCACCCTAACCTTAGGCTGTTCCAATCCAACTCAAATTGTCAACTCTACTAAAGAGGGATTGTGTATACGTGGAATTTATCACTAGTTATAATGTTATTATAATTTATAACCACATTTTTGTCATTATTTTATCTCCATTTATAGCGACTAAGTTTCATGACTAAGTTTTATATCTGGTCCACATCACCTTAACGTAAAAAGATCTCACAAATAGTTATCATAAAATGAAGTCTCATCACCCACACATAACATATGAACAATAAAATTTGGGTTATAGCTAACTCATCTCACATAATAATAAGATCCGTTAAATAATCTCACATGAGGTTGACTCACTTTTTTTTATACATAATATGAGTATCACTCACTAATTTTGATATTTATCATAAAAAGTTATTTAAAATAGTAGCTAAAACTGGTTTAATAGGAATCAAGTGACATAATAATAGGAAATCTAAAAATACAATCATTGTGATTTTGAAATTTGAGAAAGTACATGGATTTTTTCATGACGAAAAACATACTGTTATGATTAATTAGCAAAATCAAGTTTCAAGACCCTAAGACCACAAAGTTCATCTTAAATCACGTGAAAAAAAATTAGGTATTGCTGGCAAACCCTTAACATCGAATTTTGAATCAAAAGTTTCTGAAGTTGTAAATTGATCCAAATTGAATTCGCAAACACTTAAACTCACAACTCATTATTTGCGAATATTCTCAATCTCCATTATTAATTACAAATTAGCCATTTGCAATTACAGCACATACGTCAACAAAAGGCGTACAAGCTTGTAAAATACTTGTTTCGAAAAGAGAATTTACATAAGTTAATACCGACAATTCTTTCAGGCATTTTAATGAACAGTTTGTAGGCACTATAGTTCATTGGAACACATTGTCTTTTTCCAACCACAACAGCAACAAATGACGTTTACAAATACAAAGCAACAAGAAGCTAATCACAACTTTTTCATCAACAGACCATATCAAGCGTTTCTCCCTAATATCACTCAAAATTTAACTGATGTTGCATTATAAATTGAATTTTGTTTCTATTTTCAATATCCACTCTAAACAATGTTTCAGACATGGTCATATCCCAAAGCATTTCCAGTGATCAATTCTCCAGCTGCAGTTATTTCGATCAAATGACTGAGCTACAGATCACTCTAAAAGAACCGAATGAAAGCTTACATATAAATGCTCAATCATTGATAAAGCAAAGACCAAAGATAGGTCCAGATTTTAGGGTTCATAACACCACACCAAATATAATGAATAGAACTGCAAACACATTTTACAACCAATCCACCTAACTAATCTTTCCCCAGGTGTAGCACAAATAACACCCTCAGCAAAAACTGCAATAACTACCTTTATTCAGAAGTATAGCTAAACTCATCTGGATTCATTTTTGTACATCAAAGTTGCCAAGAGTTCCACTCCTATACGTTAATTACAACGACAATCAAACTAGGGACTATAATTTAATATGACCAAATAAGTGACTGATGACATGTACAAACTCAGTTAGGGTGGTCAATCTCCAACACATCTCACATATACAAATCTATAAAGCAATCTTTAAATAGGCTTTTAGGTGGATTTTTAGAAATCCTAACTTTATGATTTAATAATAAACTAATGTTATGTTTTGCTTTTGAATCATATAGGACCAGATACTACTATAGATTTCAAATCAATATCGCAAAAGGTTGATGGTTAGGATAGAACTTTGGTGGATATAAAATATAAACTATATCCAGACTCCAAGGCTACACTTCAAACATACATAGATTGTGATCATGATTTTGACCTTTACTCTTTCCCTTTACTTTTCCCATCAAGACACCAAAAGAGCTTTGATTCCAGTTTTGATTATGGAAGATGCTAACTTACTATTAGAGTCTCTCTACATATTCCAAATGTTGTGCCTCCTATTTGAATATTCAATATCTTTCTTGAGAATAAATCTGATGAGGAAGCCTAAATATCAGAAAACTATTGAATATTAAAATTAGTAGCCATACTTTTGGTTAATCAACGTATTTCCGCCTGTTAAAGCCTAATAAGAGGATACATGGACATGTCACTAGGTTATCAAGAAACATGCTTAATTAGCAGAGTAGCTGGTAGTTGGTCTTCCACAGTTAAAATCATTTGTGCTATTCTTTCTAAAATGGGGAAGTAGATAAGAATAAGCTCTAGTGAATTAGAGATCATAACTAGGCTTACTAGAATCCAATCAACCTTCACTCTAGACATTACAAAGCAACATAGTTCAATTAGTTTTGGTCTCTATACACGTCATAAAACACATTCTGAAAGTTATTCTGAAGTCATTTATTGGCACATTCTTAGCAGAATTCATTTATTTCTGAAGTCATTTATTATTTCTCAATAAAAACATATCAATTCAATCACAATAGCAGAATTCTAACATTCAAGATGGTAAGTTCAATAGAACTCCAAAAGGCATTTAGAGGACCACTCTATAAAATTCTTACACAGCAAGCCTACAGCATTCAGGTTTTTGCTAGATATCACTTTCAAAGTTGCATCATATAAATAAATAATAAATTTAAAAAAGAAGATCAGCACAAAGCCTAGCAATTCAATTATCATTAGTTTTCAAAAGAAAAAAGTAGCAATTAAAGGCAGCATCTTTAATCAGTAAGAGACTCAGATACATTAAATCAAAATACTCCACGCTCAATTGGCATTCCATCCACGGTTAAAATCATCAATCAATCATGTAAAATACCCAAGATATCCTCATCTCTGTACAAGCTGTACCTGCATTCCAACCCACCATAGTTCAGATAAGAGAAACCAGAAAAGATACAATCTTGATTAATTAATAATAGCTAAAAATAAAAACACTTACTCTTTTTCACCCAATTTCACTTGGGTTCCACCGTATTCAGGCAAGAGAACAGTTTCACCTTCTTTAACAGCTACTGGGATTTTATTGCCTGATTTGTCCGTCAGCCCCGGTCCAACTGCAATCACTTTGCCGGAGTTCAACTGCAGAGTAAACCCATTGAAACCCACATCACAATTTCATCAATACGAAACCATATAATTAGCAAACACCATAATTAAATGAGGAAACCAGTTGTACCTTGGATGATTTTTCAGGTAGGAGAATTCCCGTTGTGGTTTTGGAGGGTGGGAGGATTTTCTCGACAAGAACTCTGTTAAAAGTTGGAATCAAACGTTTCGCCATTGCTCCAAATGTAAATGATTCTAATTAGCAGCAGCGGAGAGTGTGTAGAATTAGGGTTGCACAGCGTCGAAAAGGGCTTATAATAAATAGAAAGAGGAGTTTGCAAGATGATGGTAGAATGTTCTAGGCTTTCTTGTTCAAAGGGTTTTTACTTTTTAGGGTTTTAGGGTTTTAGAGTCGGATCTTCGAATCATTTTAATATTCACATTTCACCCAAAACCAAAATATAAAATATCAAAAGTTTAAAATTTAAAAATAAATTATTTTTTATTTTCTTTAGTTTGATTTTTATTCAAAATAAATTACAATTAAATTAATTTTGATTGTTATGGTTCAAAAAAGTTATGCATAATCACTGCATCAATACTGTATTAGTAATGTTCCGATATTATTTTCAATAAAAAAATTATCAATTTAAGATTTAAAATATATTTCAAAAACTAATCTGAGATCTAATGGATAAAAGCTAATAATGGAGAATTTTTGAAAGATGAAATTATCACTTAAATACTCATAAAAGTTTTATCAATTTAAGATCTAAAATATTTTTTTATTATTTTATTTTTTTGTGTTATTTATACATCAACTATGTGCATAAAATATGTCCACGCGAGCATTTTGTGAAGTGTAAATATGGTTCAGAGTTGAAATATTGGAATAGATTTTACTTTTTGAAGAAATTTGATATATTACCGGTCAGCATTTATGGGCCGCTGCATTTATCATATCAAGCCCAACTAAAGATTTTATGGCCCATAGAATTTTATTTTTCAATATTAAAAGATCCAAATTTAAGTGAAACCTAGGCAAGCCCAGACCAAGTGTCCATTCAGATACCAAACGGTTAAGTGTTTAGATCATGTTAAATAACGCCAAAATAAAGGAATATAATATTGACAATGATATTAATTAAGTAAAGCAGTTTATTTATTTAATTTGTAAAATAGATTATGCCATATTTCATCATAAGAATGTATGTGATCAAATTATCAATAAAATTTTCTCTATTAATTGCTTTGATAAGATAGTCAGGGGTTACCTGTGTTTAATCAAATGAGTCTTATTTGACTACCTCTATCTATTTTATGTTAGTCATAGTATCATTTATATAGGAGTTTGGTATTTGTATTTTAATACTGCAGATTTTGTGTAGAAAGTATTTGTTCAAAAAAAAAAAAGGTTAATTGAAAGTATGTTTCAGAATGTTGCCAATACTTTGTAAGGTGTATGATCTGTCATGTAGTAAAATGTTACAAAAGTGATTTATATGATGTAATGAGTAAGGACATTTTCTTAGGAATTTATGAAAAAAAAAAAGGAAATTAAATGTTAAGAAAATAAAGAATTATTTCTTGTAGTAAGTTATATGGTTAATTATATAAAAACACATCAATTTTAAGTCGATTTTCATTTGCAATATGAATTTCTTAACCAGTAACTTTAAAACCATGTCAATTTGATATAAAATTGGACATTTTAAGTTTCAATTGTTGACTTTAAGCTCAAAATGTATTCCCGTTCTACTTAATTATCAACAATATATTTTTAGGTCCATGAGGATGGGGACATTTCAGGCTCCTCGTCAGTAATATGAGTTCAAAAATATCTGATTATATATTAAATTAATATGATTTTAACGTTGGTTATTTGTAGAGTAATTTGTTCAAAATTCATGTTTTAAATAAAAATAGACTGAAAATTTATATTTTTTTAACGTAATTAACCCTAAATTCTAACAATGAGTAAAAGAATTTCTTTTGCTATTCATTTTGAGTACAAAGAATTTGGGATATTATTATTGGAGGAACACAAATTCTTGTTTACACTTTACATAATGGAGACAACTTTATCAAATATTATTTGGAATTCAAAATATACCCTGTTATGTATTGCAATAATTTATATAACGTGTCATATAAAGTATTTATAAAAAAAATACCATACTTAATAATAAAATAGTTAGAATTAGTGATGGAGATTGAAGAGCTAATATATTTGACGAAAATTTGGATACATTTTATTGGTATTAATATCTTGATAATTGATTTTTATCTTTGTATTAGTATAAATAGAGTTATTTTTATTATTTTAGAGAGTTGATTAATTGATGAAACCAATTAATCCAATTCATAAGTGATGGCTTCATTTGATTTGGATGTATCAATTGGTACCAAAGACCAATTACAATCCAATCCACACGTGATGGTTTCGTTAATCCAAATGCATCAATTGGTATCAGAGACTAGTCATGATCTAATCCACGAGTGATGGCTTTGTTTGATTTGGATGCAACGGTTTCCATGATTCAAGTTTTCACCACTTGGAGATGTTGGAATAAATGGTGATTACACTGGACCACCAATATTTAATGAGAACAAGGCTGATGACTTTTTCTCAATTGATGATGGAAACTATGATAGTCCACCAATTTTTGATATAACCATGAAAAAGGAATGAAAGATTATCAAGGACAACTTTGAAGAGAAACATCTCATGATAACAAAATATGTGGAACTTGATAAACCAAAAACATTTGATATGGATGAGCAAAAGTCCAATAAGATTATAGAAGAAGAGACTATAAAAAAAGGCCATATGTGGAACTTGATAAACCAAAAACATTTGATATGGATGAGCAAAAGTCCAATAAGATTATAGAAGAAGAGACTATAAAGTGGTTTACAAAAATTGGAATGGTGGTAGTCAACTTCTTTTCTTATTTGATGTTCCACAAGTCCCACCATAAATTTCTTGTCTACCTCTAAAGTTGATTCCTATTTAAGGTGAATTGTTTCGAAGATGGGAAGAATGATGGAGATTGAAGATTTGAATAGATTTTATTGTTATTGATATCTTTATGATCGATTTTATCTTTATCTTTTAGACTTCAAGTAATTTTTATTATTCTAGAGAGTTCATTGATTTATTAAAAAAAATAATTTTCTTTTAAATTATTGTTACATCGGGATTAATGGATCGTACTAATCTTCTTTCATCATACTTCTACCCGCATTAATTACGCATTATTTTAAATTAGATTCAGGAAAGCAAATTAAAGAGTGAAATGAAAACATAGGGATAAAATCATATGATTGAAAGTAGAGTAAGTCTCTTGTACACTTGGTGTACGTACAATACAGGTCGACCCGGGTTGACCCGAATCCGCGCACTTTTATTTTTTTTATTTTTTTTCTTTCAGGCCAAAACCTTTATATACAAATTATGTGACATTTATATACAAATTATGTGACCTTTATATTCAATAACTTAGAAAAAAATGAAGAATTTTAGCAAAATTTATACACAGATTCATTTATGTTATATTCATATCATTCTTATATATATTCATGTGATTTTTATATACAAATATTCATACCTTTATATATTTTTATATATTGCATAAATGTATGGATATTTGTAAATAAAGGTCGCATGAATATATATAAGGGTGACATGAATATCACATAAAAGTATCTATGTACAAATTTTGCTAAATTTTTTTTTTTTTTTTAAAGTTATAATACATAAAGGTCACAATATTTGTACATAAAGGTTACCGAATTTATACATAAAGGTTAAGATATAAAATTGTACAAAAAAAAAAAAAAGAAATTGATGGATTCAGATCGGATCGACTCGGATTGCATGGATTTTAAATTCATACACCAGGTACTCAGGAAAATTTGAATTTGTGTTGAAAGTATAGACAATATTGGTATCAATAAAAATGGAGGCCTAAGAAAATTAGAGGGACCCTTAAAAATTATAGATCCAATCATCCAAAAAAAGTTATCAGATCTATTTATTATGATTATCTTTATGCACCTCCGATAATATCATGCATTTAGCATTTTATTACTACCACATAATTTATCATCAAGAATAATCTTTCATATCAAGTTATGATTTATATTCTTGAATTGACATCCACTTAATCCAACTAATAATTATTAAGGCACCAGCAATTCGTACACTTATCTCCCAATAAAATTTATTTGGTATCCAACGGTTTGACTTTGAATTAAATCATATTTTTTTTACATAAAATCGTTTTAAAAATGCAATTCTATGAAATGAAGTCTCACTTATTATAATCTTCACACATTTTCACAAATAAAATAGTTTATTTTGTACTGTGAAATTCACTCATTTCACATAATTAGCTCTCTCAGGCTATTTATGAAATTCCTACCGAGCAACACATTCCCTCTCAACAAATTAATAGTAATGACAATCTCCTTTTCATGCACATGTTTGTGTCTTTTATATAATACATTCGTGCACACACATATATATATGTATATAGAAAAGGTTAAAAACCAGTACACACTTATATTCAAGGTATATGAGTTTCTTCATGAAATTTATTTAGATTTTCAATCCTATATTTTATTTTCAGTTTAGAATATATGTATGTTAAAGATATCAAATTCTATAAATAAGATAGAGAAAAAAAAACATCAAACTAAACAAAATAAGAAAATAGAAGATGGAAATTAAATGAGACTGGTTTATTTTGTTTCCAAATAAACATCATGCACCTTTTATCCCATTATCGGAGCACTTTAAGCTGAATGATAGTTTATTTGGAAGCTCCAAGAATGGGTTTGTCCACAATGAAAGAATCTAAAGCTTTTGCTTTGGACCATAACAAGAATATGCAATATGAATGGTGCACAAACACTTGGTATCTTCTAATGGCTTCACCTTTCCTACTGTCGTGGGCCTGCACTTCCATAAACGATGTTGAGGAGAATGCATCTTCAAGACAAAATTCAATGTTCATCTCATTCTAACACAACTCTTGAGAAAATTCTAGTAATCTCTGTTATATGACTCTTTTGTCAGATTGGAGCCTCTATTACCTTTGGTGATACATCTCATGTTTTATCACATTTAATACACGTCATATGTTAAATAATGATGTCATCGAATACACACGGTGTATAGTGATTATTTTGAAATACAAGATATGTAACACCAAATGTAATTGAACATCTGATGATTGGTTTTGTATATAGTTGATCTGAACGAATTAGGCAAATATAGAATTTCAATTTTTTTATGAAAACCCATCCCTTGAGTAATGATGCATGTTTTGTTTGTGAACTGTGTAGATCAAAGTGTATGTTTGTGCCTAGTATTTGAAATATAAATTTAAGTTCGACTCATATATTAGAGTTATTTGGAATGATAAATAACTCCAATAAAGTCTTGACTTTTGATGGTTTATTGCATTATTGATATAATTTTAATTTCTAAGTGCATTATATTGCAACAATATGCATGTCTGTATCGACTGATTGATTATTTGCTTGCAGATTCTTGATTGGAATAAATATCAACTTTTGATAAATCAATGTTTAGAATTATCACACATTTCTCTACTTCTTTAGATGTGAAAGGATAAAACATCTAAACCATAATTCAGGAGGCCATATAGCCCACATATTTAGTACAGTCCATTGATGTTGTACAATTAGTCTCCCCACTAAATGTGGTTTCAATCTCGACCCAGCGTGTGATTGGAGCACAGATGAATGGTATAAGAGATGATTGCAGATCATGCTTATGAAAACTAATATTATGAGTTAGAATTTTGGGGGGAAAAAAAAAAAAAAACCAAACATCCAAGAAAAACTCAAACGGCTCGAACCAATTTACTTGGTAACAATTTAAAAAGGTTTGAATTGTTATCATCCAATTAATTAGTTATAGTAGAATTAATATTATAAAAAAATTAATTGCCAGAAAATCAAAATCTTTACTTGAATTGTCATTTTAACAAAAATTTTCATTATTGGTCAATATAACATAATTTTATATGTAGTATTTTTTTTACCTCAGTCAATTTTGAAAAAAATTTGCTTATCCAATTTGAATTTTTTTAAATATATATATATATATATATATATATATATGTGTGTGTATGTATTGAAGTTCTTGAATGGAACTTTATGAAAATGTCGTATTTGACAGCTAATTTGTCTGGACAGTCGGACATATCAACAACTTTTTTTTTTTTTTTAATTTGATTGTGGTCAAAAAACATACTCTATAAAAGATTATATTATTTTAATATAGTGAAAGTTTGAATAAAATATATCACAATTCAAGTAAAGAGGGTGATTTTTCCAACAATTAATTCTAAAATAAAATTTCTAATGTTATTAATACTGATGCTTCATATCAACCAAAATCTCAGTTTGTATTTATACTTTGTATTTTTTGGACGTTAATTTGATAAAATACCCAATCTTACTTTATATCTCCCTATAATACCTTGATGCAATTTTGATGAAGCCATTGACATCATATTATAGTTACAAGAAAAGGTTAAAACACCCACCGTCGACAATTTTTAATATGCCCATCAATGACATATAATGATCACATTCATTTGTTATATGAAAAATAAAATTAATAAATTTACTAGATTTTTGATACATATTAATGTATTTATAATGGATAGGATAGCATGACTGTATAGTTACAATTATGTTTTAATTACTTGATAAATCAGTTATAAGCTGATTATACATGTTCTTACAATCTCAACAAAAAAATATGAACATCAATAATCATGATCGCAAACCAGCGTCCAAATTAAGACATTTTGATAGGTCTCCAAATATAATAATTATTCAATTTAAAAAAAAAAATTATAACGTATTATTCAATTTATTAATTTAAAGAACTTTGATGTATATAACAAATAAAAACTATCATTTATAATAAAAATATAAAATGATCAATGTAACACCCTAAGCTAGTTACTTTTACTAAATCACCATAACTTTCTAAACTTATAAAAATTCCCGTAAGATTTTTTTTTTAAAGTAACGAAATTAAACTTTGTAAGAGACATGTTAGAGTTTTAAAACGGTTTAAAGCATCTGAAAAGGAGTTAAATCATTTGAGAAAAGTTCTCCTTAAGAAAATCAGAAATAAAGTCTTTTTAGTATGAATGCTAAAAATAATATTTCCTTAACCAATTCCGAGGCCGTCACCACCAATCACGCTTCAGCGCTGCTACCCCTTGCATCACATCTTACCTTTACCTTTATCTGCAGTATGAGGTAAATACTATAAGAAAAAGCTTAGCAAGTACATCATCTAATCTCACAAAACCTTTTTCTTTATAACTTTTGAAAAAAAAATGCAAGTCATCAGCTAATAAGACCTTATATATACTTATACTGGAAAATAATATACTGTGGGCCCGGATATGGTACCAATGCACGCAATTCCGTAGAACCCGGGGTAGCTAGCCACCGAAATTCCAACGGAGCAACTAAATACTGATAGGGCGGTCTAGGAGCCCTTAACTCTTTTTCTAGTGGGCGGTCTGGGAGCCCGGTACCAGTCTCCGAAAATATATAAAACTATATGTATATACTTTCTCAAAAAATATATTTTTCTCTCTTTACATCACTTAACAAAACATCATTTTATATCAATAAAGAAGTATAAATAAAACTCACAAAAACACATAATTTAGCAAATCATATATTAAAGCATATTCACAGATAACAAAATGAGCATTCACGTAAATTTTGCATCAACGTTAAACAGATAAAACTAAAACTACTTATATTGCAGGTGAGAGATGTACTTACCTGGAATTCTCAAAACTTTCGTATCTCACAATCCTCACAAACCTCTAAGCTTTCTCAACCCAAATCTAAAAATAATTAATTGATAACTTAGAATCTATCAATATAATATGTTAAGGAAAATAATAACGTATCCTAGTATTTCTTTGTATATATCTTTAGGTGGTTATTTGGTTTTCTTCTTTTGTCGATGTATCGACAGTTATTTATTTGTAATGCAGTCCTCAATTGAGACATTATCTCCTTCTCACATAATACACACTAAAACTATAATCTTTTAATATTGAGATTCCTAAATCAAATCATTAATCACAGAAAGGTTTTTATCTTGTTAATTCACTATCAATTCCTTAATATTTCCACTTCCTTAAGAAATTCTAATTTTAATTAGTATAACCCTGCGACAGAAATCAAATGGAAATTTCTATAACTAATTAATTAATCCATTTAATTATAAAACCTCAATTTTATTATACATACTGACGTCAAATCCTTAATTAAACTAAGTAAATTAGACAAGCGTTCCTTAATTAAACTAAGTAAATTAGACAAGCGTCTCATATTAATTACTATGTAATAGGCTAAACACTACAGAAAACAATAAAAGGAATTAACCATGCAAAACATCTATCATTGGGGTATTTAATCATTTATTTAATTAATGTCAAGGTGTTTGAATTCTGCAAATCAATAACTAATGAATAAATAATAATTAAACATGTATGACTACTATCTTAAAACTGATACTGCTACCTATTATTATTATTATTATTATTATAATTTTGATACATGTAGTTTAATTGTAAGCAGTATGAGTACTCATAAATAATATATTATATATCAAATATCGTCGAGGGGAATAATTACAAACTAACTTAACCAAATCAATAGAAAACTCTAACTTTTCGAACTTTTTCTAAATCATACATGGATTGGTCAATTTAGATGATTTTCTATTATTCATGTGATCAGAAACAATATAGAATGATTTTTCCACTCAATGATGACAATTCAATTGATTTATTTATTTCTTCTCAATCCATTTCACAAATCATACATTACGTGAAATAACTAAACTAAACAATTATTCCATACTAGAAATTATGGATGTAAAAAGAATGCAAGCTATATATATAATGGATACCTTGACAGGATGTATACTTTGGTTATTCACCGATGAACGCTTTCGTTTTCTCTTTCTTCTGCTCGTCTACTTTTACATCTAGGGTTTTAAATTCCCATTTCTTTTAGAACTTTTAACAAAATAGAGAATCCCTAAAATATCTCAACTAATTTACTTATATATCTACTTCCATATCTCCATGCTATCACTTTAAAAATTTTAGAAATTTATTACTAGTCGATATTAAATATTTATATATCAATATTTAACTTATCTAGACTTGTCGATATTATCGACATCAATTGAAATCCCCATCACATCAGACGTAATATTTCAAATAACACCTAATTAATTTCTCTATAAGATATTATTAAATTATGATAATTAATAAAAATTTATTATTCATAAGAATAGATATAATTAGACATTTGGGGTGTTACAATCAATGATGGACTATTCAGTATATGTGTAATAATGGAGTTTCAGTCTGGTTTATGTTGTGCTAGGATTGCAATTTTAAGGTTTATATTATAACTTAGAATATTTTATTATAAATTATCCAACTCGACCTAACCATTCAAATGAACATTTATAATGTAATCTTATTCACGTGGTAAATTATTAGATGTTATTTGGATAAGAGTCTCTCACTTAAAACAAAAGTGGCTTGACAAAGAAATTAAGTTCCAATTTGGTGAACTGAGATGTCATTTTGAAATCTGGTGGACCCTACTTGCTTAGAGAAATCATGTAATTTGATGGTTAAATAAAAAATAAGCAGAGGTTCTAACATCAAAATGTAGTGGTCGTGCCGGAGTGGTTATCGGGCATGACTAGAAATCATGTGGGCTTTGCCCGCGCAGGTTCGAATCCTGCCGACCACGAATTTTTATTTATTTTTATTTTTATTTTTATTTTTATTTTTATTTTTATTTTTATTTTTATTTTTATTTTTATTTTTATTTTTATTTTTATTTTTATTTTTATTTTTATTTTTATTTTTATTTTTATTTTTATTTTTATTTTTATTTTTATTTTTATTTTTATTTTTATTTTTATTTTTATTTTTATTTTTATTTTTATTTTTATTTTTATTTTTATTTTTATTTTTATTTTTATTTTTATTTTTATTTTTATTTTTATTTTTATTTTTATTTTTATTTATTTTTATTTTTATTTATATTTATTTTTATTTTTATTTATTTTTATTTTATGAGACATATAATTTTGAAGTTTAACAAATTCGATGTAACATAACACTAACTATAGTAGTGTACATCGTTATCTTTATCATTCTTATATAATTTTGAAGTTAAACAAATTCATGTAACATTTGCAATCAACATAATACTCACCATAGCAGTCATGTATGTCATTAAGTTTAGTCACATGTATATTTCTCAAGCAAGGATAACAAGTACTTGGACTTAGGACCTCCAAATTTTTATCCAACTTTATATATATATATATATATATATATATATATAATTATATTCATTGTACTGTATTTGACTTAATATATTGTAATTCAGAATAAATATTTAAAAAAAAAATCAAAACAGACCCATTTGACTTAAATATCAAACAAAAAAATAAGTATACATTGAAACTTTATTATTGTGCACAATTTAAATAATAGTTTTTTTCTTCTTATTTTCATACATGTAAGTTATATTCGTTGTTTAGGTTAAACCATTATTTTTTTTCTCCACAAGACCCTTTTTTTCCTATTTTTGTTATTGATTCTTGATATATCATGTTTGCACAAGGTTTCAGATGCAAGTCTCTCTATCCTTAATTATATTTAACTCAAAAAGAAAAATTAATAATAACATAATCAAATTATATACTTATACCAGCATTTGCTATCGAAACTCAATTTGCTCCACATAAGCCCATTAAATAAATTTGAATTGTAGTTGAAACATTTTCTTTTTTCGTAAGTGATTAAAGTTGGGTTGGGACGAAAATTTTATTGCATAGTATACATGAACCAAATTGATCACATTGTCTAGCGAGGACATCCTCCCTATAAATTATAATTTGATTTTCTGATCCTATACAAAGTTGAAATGATTTACATGTGAAATGAATGATAAATACTTCATTTGATATCACTTCTCGATTGTTCTGGGATATCATTCATTACCAATGGTGGGCCATTACATAAAAAGAGAGTTGAATAGTTGAATTTATCATGCGTTAAAAAGGGCATTGCAGATAAGCTCTATCCAGATTTACTTCCATAGTCTCGACCATAACTCTTCTTTTTCAACAGCAATTGATCCACTTCACTACTTTTTGCTTTCTTTTGTAAGACAATGAATTCCGCAGTCGAAACTGCAGCGTTTAATGATTGTTTGTACACCTCCTTCTCAAAATGGAATTTTCAATTTTTTTTATTGTGTTTAAATTTTAATTTATGTGTTCAATTTCATTGTAACTTTTTTTTATGACTAAATTTCAGACGTACGTATGATTATTTCAAAAGACCCCTCAAATTTTTATTTGAATTCAATTTCTCATTTCCGCTGTTGTATTTTAAATAATGAAATTTTAAAATAAATTTAAAATAAAAGGTGTAAGATTAATTCTTAATCACCTGTATAAAGCTATTTAACTAAATTTAATAAAATTTGCTATTATGAGAGTATAAATTTTTAACTGTCGAAATCCAAGTATACTTCAGATAATATTTAGTAACGGTTATTAAAGATGCAAAATCTATATTGTATACCTGTGAAACATAGGCAAACTTGTCAACAAGAAAATCTTGTGAATTAAAAGTTGTGAAAGGAAAAGAGAAATATAATAGAACATATGTGAAAATTTGTCTTGGGTAGACGATATCACTAAATATAATGTTAAAATTAGGTTATGAAACACGTTTCACAATCTATATGAGTAATTTTGAGGGGTGGAGGTTGAATTGATAGGAAAAAAGAAAAAGAAAAAAATTGAATTCAAGGGGTGTTTTGGTAATTCCGGCCTTTGCATAACTGACAACTTCACTCAAATGTGTCCCCATTTTTGGCATAAATTTCATACATGGCTTCGAAAAGTGTACCATTCATTAATATACATGCACACCATTCGTGCATTGCAAAAATCCACATGTTCATGGTTTGTGCAATGCACTGATCACAAATACATACAAATATGGTTTGTACATCGCATGTATCATACACATACGTCATTGACTAGAAAAACTTTTTTTTATCATGGCTTGATTAAAATAATTTTTTTGGTATCTACATGAATATTTCTATCAATTTTCACTTAATTAAATTTATTGTACAAGGAAACCCACATTGTGAAAATCTCATGCAATTAAATTATATAGAAATATGATTTTTTTTTAAAAATTATATTTATAAATAAACAACTAACATGTCTTGGGATGATCGAATCAATTCAGATCAAATCTAATATTTATTTCTGCATCATAGTTAAAACGATGTAATTTTAATTCTTAATTAAAATATTAATCAAAATTGTTTTCAATACTATGTCATTTCAAATATGATTCACAGAATGGTGGGACAAATAATCACATTATAGCCATGTAGAATGCAAAAGCGCATAGTGCACTTCTATGAATACTTCACAGTGAAGGTTAATAATTATGGGATTAACCGACTAAGAATTGATTAATTACTTTAATCCTATTTTATTTGTTATTTCGATTATTAAAATATATTGAACTGCAGATATAAGTAGTTATAGAGAGAGAAAGGATAGCTCTATTTTCTTATTAACAAAAAATTTGAGAAAATGGATACAAGGTGAGAGTGTATATATAGGATGTGCACAGCTACTACATGTTCACATCCTCCATACACCCATGAAGAAACGTGATAAGGGGAATAGCAACATTACAAGTGAAATGACACTTTAGAGCCAATAGACAAAAATAACCCTAGACTAAACCATTATTCCAACAAAATAAAAAACAACTTTTTCAGGAAAAAAAAACTTTTGAAAGAAATTGTTTTTTAATGAAGGAGTGATTATAAAATATTAAGTAATAAAAGATGATGGAAACGGTAACAGTGTCATTAATATTCATGCAAATAACACAGGACGACACATGCACTTACAAAAAGCCAAGCACGCATCTATATATACACAACCAAGTGGACAATTACTAGTAATTTGCAGAGTGGTAATAGTCCTTTTTTGAAAGTCGGTTTACGGTGGGGCAGCAGCTGCACCACCACACTACCATACCCTCACAATCTCACCACCCCCATCGTCACCGCCACCGCCGCCGCCACATGGACTCCTTCACCAGCTCTCACACAGTGGAGATGCCGATGGAGACAGATGTGCACCGCGTGGCGCTTCCGCCCCACCGGAGCACCTTCCAGAAACTAAAGGCTCGCCTCAAAGAAACCTTCTTCTCCGATGACCCTCTCCGACGGTTCGAGAACCAGCCACGTTGGACTAAAATAATACTTGCAGCTCAGTATATTTTCCCTGTACTGGAGTGGGGCCCTAAGTATAGCTTTCATCTCCTCAAATCGGATGTTGTTTCTGGCCTCACCATTGCCAGCCTTGCCATTCCTCAGGTTTATTTAATGTCCTTATATTGTCTAATTCTTTTTTATTTTTTTTTAATTTAAATAAACCATGTTTTAATGTATGTGATGCATGTTTGATTCTTTAGGGAATAAGCTATGCAAAGCTGGCAAATTTGCCTCCAATTGTTGGACTTTGTAAGTGAAAATCCTCTTTCTTTTAATTTTGCATGAAAAGTTGGTGAACCATAAAATTAAATTTATTAATTTGTGGTTTGGTTTAAATTCAGATTCGAGTTTTGTGCCTCCATTAATATATGCTGTTCTTGGGAGCTCAAGGGATGTTGCAGTGGGACCAGTTTCAATTGCTTCTCTAATAATGGGATCAATGTTGAGACAAGAAATCTCACCTGTGAAAGACCCCGTATTGTTTCTTCAACTCGCATTTTCTTCTACTTTCTTTGCTGGCCTTTTCCAAGCGTCTTTAGGCTTTTTAAGGTCGGTTTGTTTCTCTTTAATGGCTTCTCTATCTTCTGCTGGTTTTCTTGCATGTTTTAGGGGACTGAGAAACAAACAGCTCCCATAAATGGTACCTGACGTTTTATTTATTATAGTTTTGAATTTGGTTTTAATGTTATGTGTAGGCTTGGATTTATCATTGACTTTCTTTCAAAAGCAACTCTGATTGGATTCATGGCTGGTGCTGCAATTATTGTATCTCTTCAGCAACTTAAAGCCCTGCTTGGCATACACCACTTTACTAAGAAAATGGGGATAATTCCTGTTTTGACCTCTGTCTTTCACAACACACATGAGGTTTTTATCACTCATCACTCCACCTTTTTTATTTTATTTGTTAATTTATTTGTTAATTTATTTTACTTAAATGCAATTTGGTGCATTCGATTCAGATTCTAATCTTGTACATTAATTCATGAATTCATTACTTTATAGTACGATTTTTTCATTATGGAAATTATGATTTGCACTATTAATAATTGAATAAGATACAGCAAAAATACAGGGAATAATAGTAATTCAACAGTCCACCTTTGTAAAAGTGGAATTGTTGTATTTTGCAAAGAAAACAAAAGAGGCAAAGCATGTCAAGACAATTACGCACATGCTGACACGTTTTCCTTGTCTCTTTTAATCTTTATTTTACTGTGGATAAGGAACCAATAAATCTATATACTAACATTTTTTTTTTTTTTTTTATAATTTGCAGTGGTCATGGCAAACGATATTGATGGGCTTTTGCTTCTTAGTCTTACTTCTTTTGGCAAGACATATTGTATGTTCTTGACTTCCTTCTTTCTTTTCTTTTTTCTTTTTTAATACAAGCAAATATTGATTATTACATGAGTAAATTAATTGACATGTACATATGTATGTGTATTCTATTATTTATTTAAAAAATAAAATTAAACAATCAGCTAGGTTTCTTGTAACAGTGAGAAGATATGTAGGCAATTGAGTTTTGATCAAGTTGAGAATTCCAGATCTACATAGATATGTAATTAGTTATGATTGTCACAATGGTTTTAATGAATTTGCAGAGCATTAGGAAGCCAAAATTATTTTGGGTATCAGCTGGTGCCCCTTTGGCCTCTGTCATCCTTTCAACTCTGCTGGTTTTTGCATTTAAAGCTCAAAATCATGGCATCAGTGTTGTAAGTATTTTATGTTTCAACATTTTCTGGCCCATTTATTTTTAATTTTTCTAACATTTTATTTAATCAAATAATGAAGATTGGAAAACTACAAGAAGGACTAAATCCAGCATCATGGAACATGCTGCATTTCCATGGAAGCTACTTAGGCCTAGTAATCAAAACCGGCCTCGTCACCGGCATCATCTCTCTCACTGTAAGCATCTCTTTGAGACTTATCACAACATTCAAAGTGTAATTTTGAATTCATTTGGATGAATGAATACTTTGTTAAACAGGAAGGGATAGCAGTTGGAAGGACTTTTGCTGCATTGAAGAACTATCAAGTGGATGGAAACAAGGAAATGATTGCTATTGGGCTAATGAACATAGTTGGCTCCTCCACTTCTTGCTATGTTACAACAGGTTTCATACATTTTATTATTTAACTTGCATCTTCGAATTATGATTCTATCTTGTTTTTAAATTGCAAAACCGGGTTGAATTGATACAGGTGCGTTTTCGAGGTCAGCTGTGAACCACAATGCAGGTTGCAAAACCGCTGTTTCGAACATTGTAATGGCGATTACGGTCATGGTGACACTTCTCTTCCTCATGCCCCTCTTTCAGTACACTCCCAACGTCATTTTGGGAGCTATCATCATCACTGCAGTTGTTGGCCTAATCGACATCCCTTCAGCTTGTGAAATCTGGAAGATCGACAAATTTGACTTTATTGTGATGCTTTGTGCATTCTTGGGAGTCCTCTTTATCTCTGTTCAAGATGGCCTTGCTATCGCGGTGATGATCATTACACTTATGTTTCATGTTCTTGCTATTGCATTGTCATGTCTCTGATGTTTGAACAAATGTAATGGTCAGGTGGGAGTATCTATTTTTAAGGTCCTTCTGCAAATCACAAGGCCGAAAACTGTAATGTTGGGAAATATAGCCGGGACAGATATTTATCGCGATGTTCATCATTATAGGGAAGCTGTTAGGATTCCTGGATTCTTGATTTTGAGCATTGAAGCTCCTATTAACTTTGTCAATGCCACTTATCTCAAGGAAAGGTAATATTTCTGTCTTAATTCTTGAAATTTCGTGTTTTTGGTTTGATTTTTCATTTTGTATGATGAGTTTTTTTGATTGTTGTAAGGATCATGAGATGGGTTGAAGAAAGTGGATCAAATGAAGGAAATTGCACAACAGAATGTGGACTCAAGTTTGTAGTATTGGATTTATCAGGTGAGCAATTCATTGATCAAATGCATATAAAGAGAAAATGAGCAATGGCTAATTAAAACTCATGATCTTATTTCTTTAGGTGTAAGTGCAATAGACACAAATGGAGTCTCATTCTTCAAAGATCTGAGAATGGCACTGGACAAAAAGAATCTGGGGGCAAGTTGAAAGAATTTAAGTCCTCACAACTCCAAATAGTTTTTATTTTGCAATGCATTTCTGAGTTTATTCAACTTTGCAGCTTGTGTTGGTGAATCCAGTTGGTGAGGTTATAGAGAAGTTGCAACGAGCCGACGAGGCACAAGAGTTGGCGAGGCCGGATTCTCTGTTCTTGAGTGTAGGGGAAGCAGTAGCTTCCCTTGTGTCAACAATGAAGAAACACTCAAATCCATGAATAGAATCATTCTTGTGTGTAATCGTGGGAAATCATTTTTGGGCTTTGTTCCCATATTCTACTGATCTGTTTAGAGCTTTAAACCACTCATGCTAAGTAATGCAAATTCTACACACTACTGAGTCCATATTCACATTCTTAATTGTCAGAAAAATATATCTGGAAGGTTCTGAATTCAAAATTTAAAACATAATTGTATCTACGCAAAGTATGATGGTTTTCAAGCCTTGTGATTGGTTGAATGTGTTGTCCCTTGGCTTTCTCAATTCTTATTGGTGGAAATTTCAGCATCATTAATTGGATACATATAAGGCCCAAGTTATCTGTCAGCAAAATACAATTTAAATTAAGATTGATGTTTAGAATGTAATATCCTGTTCATAACATGGCCTATTGACTTTTGCACTACATAAAATCCTCAATTTGGGATTGATTAACATGGCTAAATAGATAGACTAAATGGATAATAAATTCAAAATTTGTCTTGCAAAATAGCTTTGTTTAAAATTAATTTTCATTTAAATAATAATGATAATGATAATTCACATATAGTAATAAAGTGAAAAAAATTGCTTTGTTTTCTTATATAGTAATAAAGTGAAAAAAATAGCTTTGTTTTCTTATTTATTATCTGACTCATTTTCAGGTTTTTTTTTTTAACTCAATAGTTTAAGAATTTTTTTGAATAAATGTAGTGGAAATTTGGGGAGATAAAATAATAGGTGAAGTCACCATTGTTCGTGGCGGCATCTGATAGAGGAGAGAGAGGAGAGAATCCGTCAGAGTAAAGAAGAGAGAGGAGAGAGAAGAGAGGCAAGAAGAGGAGAGCATTCATTTGTGGTCACAATCGATCATAATTATTTTAATATTTTCTAATATTTACTTTAATTTAATAATATATTTAATATAAATCGTCACTCAAAATGTATTTTAGCTAACATATTTTGTTATATTAATATACATCGTCATTCAAAATGTATTTTAGCCAAACAACTATAATTAAATACTACTAATAATAATGATCAGTTCCACAACAATGTTTTTGTCTTTATCTCGAGCCTCAATTACATCAAACTCACTATCTGATGCATATTGTGTTTGATTATCATTTGTTGGGGTGATATTCAAACTAAAAATCGAACAATCTGATGACAATGAATATAACTAACACTTACATATTTAAAATACATAAAAAAATATATAATCGATTTTGGCTACTAATATTAAAAAATATACTTATGACAAATCTTATTTTTTAATATTAGTAGTAGTCACCAAAATCGGTGGCGGCTATCATAAAATTTAATATATTTAATGACTGATGACGAACACGTATATTTTGACAATATTTAATTTGCTACAAATTAATTTGTGTATTTTGAATACGTAAGTGTTAGTTATATACATTATCATTAGATCGTTCAACTTTTAGTTTGAATATCACCCCAATAAATGATAATCAAATATAATATGCATCAGATAGTGAGTCTGATGTAATTGAGACTTGAGGTAGATGAAAACGAAACAGATAAAAAGTCGTTGTGGAACTGATCATTATTATTAGTAGTGTTTAATTTGTTTGATATATTTATTTCTCTATTATATATTATTAATCAGACAATAATAAATAATAGGATAAATTTCATAACAAAGCACAATTTATAAATTAGTTCTCAATTCTGAACTCGAATTTTAAAGTTTCTCAATAAGAGGTTCAATTTAACATTTTTTCTCAATTTAAGGCTTGAAATTTAGATTGAGTTCTCAATCTATATTTATATTAGATTTATTTATATTTCAATATGTATTCATATTTTTGATAAATTAAGTCAAGTTAGTGCGCTTTAAAAACAATTTTCATCTGACTTATCTTAATTTATATGAAAAAAGAAAGAAAAAAATATAATTAATTTAATTCATAAAATATAATTTATATTAAATATTAAAATTGATTTTCTATACTTTTATTCATAAAATTAAGAAAATAAAAGAATCTTAAATTTTTTAATTACATTTATTATATATATATATATATATATATAAATTAATACAAGTCGGATGAAAATCGTTCCAAAATTGCACGAACTTTCTTAATTTATCTAAACTATAAATACATATTAAAATATAAATAAATTATAAATATAAAAAAATGAAATTTTGTCTTAAATTGAGAATTCGATCTAAATTTCAAGTCTTGAATTGAGAAAAAAATATTAAATTGAGCCTCTTATTGAGAAACTTTAAAATTCAGATTCAGAATTGAAAACTTATCTATAAATTCAATCTTGTTATGAAATGTATTCATAATAATATTGTTTAATTAATATAACTAACACTTATATATTTACAGTACACGAAATATGTTAGCTAAAATACATTTTGGACGACGACTATTAAAATAATTAAGAAATACATATTTAAACTATACGAAATATGTTAGTTAAAATACATTTTGAACGACGATTATTAAAATAATTAAGATTCACCATAAAAAAAGAGAAATGTTAAAATAATTAAAGTCGCCACTAAAAAAAAAATTAAATAATTAAGATCACCAACATCAATGACAATCAAAATATTAAAATAATATTTTTATCAAAAATTGCCGCTTATTATTCTAAATGCACTGTTTTTCACTACACTTAATTAAAAACCATTATAAACTACTATATTGTATTAAAATACAATAGCCTCATTTTCAAAGTCGGGCCACAGAAACGTAATATTATTGAAATTAATAATAATAGTAACCCGTCCCTTCCATCCTCGGCAATTGCCATTTGCAGAATAGCAGATCTAAGACCATTGTCTCAATTCTGATCCTCTCAAATCCCTAATTCCCCTTCTTCTTTCCCTAATTTCCTTCCACCTTTCTTGTGGCTGAAGAAACCCAATTCACAATCGTCATCCGCTACGCCGGTGTCGAGGTGTGTCAAATTAGCGTTTGGATTATTAACGATTCTCTATTTCATTATTGTATTTCGATTGGCAAACTTTTCACAAATCACATTTTTCTTTTTTTATTTCAATTTGATATATAAACAAGCATTGATTTTTTTCTAGTGCAGTTAGATCACAAGCCAAAACTCACGGGAACAAGATAGAATGGCGAAGGGTAATAAAAACGACGACGAAGTGAGCTCCCAGAAGTATGGGGTCCCACTCTATGGGGCAGCGTGGGTACCACCCAGTGCAGCCGCTGTGAAAGAAGATAGCGGCGGAGACTCGGAAACTCCCGCCGCGACCACTGTGAAAAGCCTAGTTGTCCTAGCCGGAGGTGGCGGAGAAGGCCACAGCGGAATACCAAATGCTCTTCTCCTTTCGGCCTTTGATTTGGAATCGAGCTCCCTCTCCGATCAGCCGGTGAGATTTCCTATTAATGATTCACGCGCACATGTTTGTGTACCTGTCTTCTATATAGTTTAATACTCTTGTTTTAATTTATTTGTACTGTCTTTGATATTGATTCGTAATTGGGGAGAAAGTAAGTTATGGTTTTTTGGTCCAACAAATTTCACCTATCAATTCTAGCGCAGTTCTTTTATTTTTTAAACTCACCAACATTGAGGATCTGATTGTTTCGTATTTATCTTGTTAAAAGTAAAGGGAAATTTTATTGCTATATTGCTGATAACAGCAATATATACCTATTATGCCGGAAATTAGCATATGTATGTTTGGATGTAGATATAGTTGTTACAGGTGCAAAGGTGGTCCTGGGAGGCACGCATCTCCTGAACATGTGGTGCAAAAATTAATAGAGTAATAAAAAAGTCTAAAACAATTTAAATTTGTGTGTACATTGTTGTATTAAATTGTAGAAATCAGTTTAAATGCCAAGAAAGAACAAAAACAATATAATTGGGGTTGGGGTGTTCAAGAGTCGTGCCTCAACCACACGAAAAAGGTGTGGGAGACACTGAATGGCACCCACTCCATGAACACTGCCAGCTCTTACTTTTAGCGGTGCTACAGTTTGCGCCTCATGCCTCTAAAAACTATAGATATAATAGAATGCTATGCAATTATCTCTGAAACTTGTATGACATATAATGCAGATAAAAAGATCTAAAATGTTCAGTTATTTGCTTGATTTTATTTTTTCCTTTTTCCGTTGGGGATACTTACAATGTCATGAGTTCATTATATAAGGTGGCCAAACTTGGAACTGGTAGCGATTTGCCATACAGAATAGCAGTGCATCCTGGAGGAGAAGGTTTAATATGTTCATTTTCCAAAAGTTGTAGGTATGGTCTGCTCCTTATGTGCTGATTGATGCGACACTGCTATCTCAGCTTAGGATTTTATCTTCATAATAATTGGCTCAATGATCATCAAGATGGAATATTTCAAAACCCTACTGACCTTTACATCATTTTTATAGCACAACTTCCTTCGTGCTGACTTTACATCTTATTTCTTTCTATGTCCAGTCTTTCCCTTTTTGTTTCTCTTTTCTGTAACCTTTAAGACATCATCTATTACTTATTGTGAGGATGGACCTTCAGATTAGTATGCATTGCAAATTTTTATCAGTGGCTCAAATGACACCATTTCTGATTATTCAAGTCCAGCTGTCTGTTCTATATGTAAACACAAAACATGTAATCACCAAAAGTTCAGCTGAAATTCTCTATGCTGACATTAGTTGTTTTGTTTAACCATCACTATGGGAAAATAATTGCAAATGTTTTGGTCGGCTTCGTACTCTGATTTTGTAATGACCTTTAGTGGTTATTGCTGAAGCTTTTTCATAGTCTTACATGCATTGGTACAATATGCAGATGGTTTGAGTGGGATTCAACACCACGCGCAGATGAGCATACTTTGAGTCTGAAGTCTTCTGAGAAAGTCCTTCTGCAGTTGGAAGATGTTGGGCAACAATTATCCATGACCTTCAACAATGAGGGAAGTTTACTTGCTGTTGGTGGTGAGGTAAAGAGTTATAGATTACCATTATGCCATTAAGGAATTCATTTGATGTTGAGAAACAGACTTCGAATTATGCAACCATTTAAAGTGAAAAGTCTTGCTACTTGGATAAACAATTTCAGAATTTTTTGTGCTTTGTCATTTCACTTTCAATTATATTGGCCAGCCTCAAAAATATAGTTGATATCTGATAAAAATAGTATGACAGTAAAAAAAATTTCACTGAAAAGTATAACTTAGAAGAACCACTTATTGGTTCAAGACTTCTACCAAAAAGAAATGCGATGAAATTAAACTTATAGCTAGTTTTCATGTGCATGATGATGTATCATTGCTTTGAAATTTGTATCTTCTAGTTTATCAAAATCTTCTGGTGATAACATTCTGCTAATAATTTTCTCATGGATTGTGATTTGAGGAAGGGTGGGAGGTTGAGTTTTACCTGCCATAGAAATGACAGTTTCAGTTTTCAATCAGGCTGGTGAAATCTGATATTCCTATTATATGATGTGCATATGTGCTTTGTAAACTTTTTAAATGTCTGCATCTTTTTCCTATCATGTTTTCTTTGTGCATATTTTGGAGCACTTCTGAAATAAAATCTCATTTGAGAAGATGGACTTTTAGAAAGCATTTTGATATCTACTAAGAGATGATTGGTTAAAATTACCTTTCAAAAAGTGACTTTGATATGAAAGGAAAATGAGAAAAAAAGTGAGAAATACCAACTTCATGCACTATAGGGTTTTGAGAAGCCGCATGATCCCACTTCATCAGAATGAACTTCTATTGAAATGATTTATTCTAAACATCTATTCAATGCCAACCATCTAACACCTAGACTTCCATACCTAAAAGTCTGTTTAATATGTGTTTCCAAGCAATGTATATCTCTGCGGGCATGGTAACCCATCATGAATGATGGGAGTTCTTGATTTCCTTGCCAAATGATTACTTTTCTTGCATATGATGATGCTTTCAAGTGGCACAAGCAGTGTGTTTGTATGCTTTTTTAATTCTCTTATATTGGTGCAGCACAGGATGGCAAGTTGAGGGTATTTAAGTGGCCATCCATGGAATGTATTCTCAATGAGGCCAGAGCTCATCCTTCTGTGAAAGATTTAGATTTCAGGTTCTCGTTAGAATTGCGTCATTTAGCACTTTTTGCAGTACAGTGATTGGGAACAACTTGATACTCCAAAATGATGTTGTGATTTAATTAAATTTGTTGTCTCATGCAGCCCTGATGGCAAGTTTCTTGTTTCTGTTGGAAGTGGCCCTGGAAAGATTTGGAATGTCTTGACATCAACATCTATAGCTTCTCTGCGAAGGGAAAATGTAATGTTATGACATGGTTTGTTCATTTTTTTTTTTGGTTTCTCCCATTTCAACTGCGATAAAAAATGGATGGGTTTTTTTTTTTTTTTTTTTTTCTGTTCTCTAGTGATTGAGCTGTTGCACCACTTTGATCTTATGGTCGTAATTTATTATACCTGTCCAGGATGAAATTATTGTCTTTTGTCGGTTCTCGCGGACTTCTGACACAGATACGGTTCTATATATAACAGTAATGCGTGGTTAGTATCTTCTGGCTGGTACTTTTTCTGTAAAAAGGAAACCTTTATGTTAATAGCATTTCCGGTTTCTGTGATATCCATAGATAAAGGTGGTAGTATTGTGAAGTGGAACACTACTACATGGACAAGGATAAGTTCAACATATGTCACCCGAGATCCAGTTTCTGCTTTTAATGTGTCACCTGATGGAAAGTTCCTTGCAATGTAAGGATACTATAAATTACTTTTTCCCTTTCTTCAGGATTTCCTCATTCTTTTTAGAGGTAAACTATTTTTATACTGCCATTGGTTTTCAAGCTTTGACTGTTGGAGCAAGATAATCCGCCTGAGCTTTTCTCCCTGATTTCTCAACTAGGAGAGCTAATTTCTTATTTATAAACTCCTATGGAAATGCTATTAGCATAGTCATGGTTCCTCTAATTAACTCACCATTTCCAATGTTGCAGAGGAACAATTCAAGGAGACATTTTGATTATAAGTTCTGCCAACATGCGGGTGCAGACTGTTGTCAAGAAAGCACATCTTGGCCTTGTAACAGCATTGGCATTCTCACTAGATTCGAGGTTAAGAAGTCTTGTGCTTTTCTTTATAACAATTTGGGTAGTTCTTGCAATCTAAGCATTACTGATATCTGTGTGGTCCAACAGGGCTCTTGTCTCTGCATCCCTAGATTCCAGTTCAAGGGTGACTTTGATCAAGGATAAGAAGAAAAAAGGTACAATTTCCTTTTGTCTTCTTATTAGCAAAAATAATATCAGCATTTACTGTTTTTATTAGTTGGATCTGAAGATACCTCAGTTAACCAGCACAGGTGTATTGCTATGTCCTTCATGATCTGCGATCTCCAAATTGACAGTTGGAATGTTAATATTCCTTCTTACCTTTTACTCATCCACCGGATAGTTAGATAGCTTTTCACATGGTCTTTATGTAGTTCCAAAGAAATTGTCTATTGACAACTAATGGAGTGACCACAGTGAGTTATTTCTCTCCCTCCCAAATTGTTCAGTCAGAGGATATGGAATGAGATTAGAATTACTATTGATTGAACTTAATAGAGCATGTATCACTCTTTGTTGCATGAGCCTGATTAATTTATATTTGGACATGCTTACAGTTTTCTACTTGTCATTTATCTGGATATAATCTGTTTCGATTTGCTTATCACTTTATATGGTTTTGCAGGAATGAGCTTGTGGACCATCTTGATCATCATTTTACTAGCAGTAGCTCTATACCATGCCAAAACCAAAGAATTGCTACCTCTAAAACCATGATTTTGCAATGGATTTTAGTGCGTTCTTGGCAAGTTATTGAAGATCTCGAATATTTTAAATAATGTGCTGCAGGTGGTGGTGGTCAATAGAGTTACATTAACTATGTACTGAAAGTCTGTAAAATTATGTTCACTGATTCATTTGAAAACCGTCTTTTTCTTGATAGAATGAGTGCATGCAACATTCATTGTTTAACCCATAGTATTTTCTTTAGTTTCCATTAGATTATTGAATAATTATGATGAAAAAAAATTACAATTTACCAAACAATGACAAGATGCAACGCAAGTGAAAGAGGCCAATTTTTAAGATAATTTTTTATTTTGTACTTTTTTTCCCTTCATTTATTGATATTTTTAAAATTATTTAACATTTGATTATTATAACTTAATTTCTTAAAAATTTAATATGACTCTTAACAATAAAAGTTTATTAAGAAATATATCAATAAATTAAGAAAATTATGTATAATCAGGTATAAGTGTAATACAATGTGAAATTCAAATATACCAAAAATATAAATTTGAGAGTTGTTAAAAAATGAAAAAATATTATTACTTTAAGTATTTTTTTTCTTAAATAATTGATTTTTATGTTTGACCAATGTACAATTTCTCTTTTATTTCCTTCCACTCTCAATTACAAATCATTGTGATAAATACATCTGATTTTCCTAATCATTGTACTAATGCTAGTGCATCTAGATAGTCATAAATAGATCTAGTCTTCCTAATCATTGTGCTAATGTTAATGCATCAAATTATCATCGTCGCATATCTCCTGGCTCGTCAATAAATGTTGCTGGAAGAACAATTCTTTTTCCAATTTCACCACCTTTGAAGATCCTATTATGATCATAAATAATAATATTTAATAATGATACATTTAGTTATTCAAAATTTGTAAAAAATATTCACATTTTTATATAGATAATAAAATAGATAATAGATAGATATGCTATACATACATGATGAGAGAGAGAAGAGGGACCAATAGGTCATCATCATAAAGTAATGGCATGTCATTTAAAATTAGAGTATGTTTGCTATAAAAGTAAAATAATTCTTTAAAGCCTAACCTACACAGTAGTCTAGTATAAAACAAATGTTTTTGTACTATGCTAAAAATTTCTTCTTAAAAAATTTACACGGGGCAAAGCCTGTATAAACTTGCATGTTTTCAATGCCAAATTCATGCTGAAATATAGCATGCATTTCCTATCTGTAATAACTTTTTGAGGGTTAGGAGAATCTATTGTTCGTTAAAGCATACTCGGAACTTTGATTGCATAGTTGTTGAGTGTTAATAACTCATTGGCGCTTCCTCTGGTAGAGTGAATAACCAAGGAATGCAGACATTAGAAATGTCCAAAGCACCTACACCAACAAATATCAGTTAAGATTGATAGCAGAGGATGCAAGCTGTTCAATTATATAAGAGTTGGAGGGAATACGGTATTAATTGTGTGCCATCTTTCAAGACGTTTAATTCTTGATTGCATATCTTCAATAACACCTTCTAATGGAGAAGCTTCTCGACTTGGTGACGATTCTGAAGCTGAACTGCTACCCTGTTCGGCACCACAACCACACCATTTCATGCACGATCATGGACTTAATGTCATAAATGGTTAGGTAAGAATATCTTGTGCCTAACTTATCATCAAAATCTAGTCTTCACATTCAACTTCATCTCACTTAATCTTAATTGCAGACAGTCCAATTTTCTCTTCTTTAGTCTAATTGGACTTTATGGTAAGTGAACTCAATGCAATTTAGTAAAGAACAGCTTGGAAAAACCAATAGTTCACACAACATAAGCACCTTGAAACCTCAGATTTTGAAGTTTCATGATCTGGGAATTAATGCAACATTTATAATTCCCATGCAGAAGAAAAGATACCTGAGACAGTATGTATTCTACAAGTCCTTGCAATCTCGCAGCTTGCTGAGAATGGATCCCACTAGAACTCCTCTCCACTGCAGGTAACGTTTCTAGAATTATCTGAAGATAACTCTGACAGAGAAGAGAAGAGTGAACTGGCCGAAAATGGGAAAAGTACAACTCAATAACACAAATGAAAAGCAACTCTGCAGAACCTTTGTGGTATATGAACCATCCAGCTTAAGAGTCGAGCCTGCAGCCACCACTGTTTCTTTATTTACCCCCTTTATTTGAAGGTAAGGATTCGGGACATCTTGTAAATGATCAATCTCGATAAGAATCTAAAAACCGAAAACAAGTGTCAACCATCCATTACGTTTTGAACATTCAGTCAAGTGAAATTTTGAGTAATTGAGGTACAGATTCAAGAAACATTCTATAACCTTTCCATCTTGGTAAATATAAGCAGATGCTTCAATATATGCCACAGCTTGATACCTGAAATTGCAAGGATATAATATAAAAATTTAAGGCAGAAATTTTTTGTAGAGACTTAATTCAAGATGAGCTCCTTTCATGCCAACAAGTAGTGTACTGTAAGGCATACGAGTTTATAATTAGGATGACAACAAAATGAGCCAACATTATCATAAAAATAAGAACCATCAGACCTACCCAAGATTAAGAAGACCTGCTACTGTACTTATGCTGATATCAAAATCCACTTTTGGCTGAATAATAAAGTTTCCTTCGGTAATAGGCTTCAAAAAGGGAGGAGATGAATCAAATGATTATGAAAACACAACAAAAAAAGAGACATATGTTGACTCGATATAAAAGCAAACCTCTCGGATTAGCAATGCAAATCTGCCCTCACATATTCGGACTCTTATACAATCACTCTCAGACAGCTGTCCATTGGCAGGTATTTCAGACAACCGTAGATATATGTCAATAAAATTCTGAACTGAACTGCAAATCTTCGTTGGATCAAGAATACTTAGAATGTCTTGGTAAGCAACCTGCGAATAGAATTAGCCCATTACAAAAATATAATAATAATGAAAATCTAGCACGAGAATAACCTTACATACTTGCTTGTTGCTTTTCAACACAAACAATGAACTCTCAGCCGATAGCACTGGGTCAAAGTCATTTCTGATTTTCAGCTGCAACAGAGTAAATGCTCCCAAATCACAATCAAAATTAGAACATTTTTTGTGGTCTTTCCCAATTAATAAACTGAAATCTTTACTAACAAAGGAAACAACAGATGTACACAAGAACTTAGCAGCGAGATAATATCCAATGTGGCATACGTACTTATAAAAATTATGCAGAGACATAGAGAATCATAAATGAGCTCATATAATATTTAAGTGTGAGTGCAAACGTGTGATCCAGAGTACGCATGAAATTATTCATTTGTGTTTACAAGATCCTATAAAACAAAAAAAACAAAAAAAAAAAAATTCCACACATTTTGGCATGCGCAAAGCACATTTTGTTCAGAGATGTACCAAGATACTGAACCGGATCACGAAATTACATATGATTCACTCTTGATGATTTCTGAGTGATTAACATGATAAAAAAGTTAGCAAAGAGACAATCTACAATGAAATGAAAAACTAACATGAGCTTCGACAAGATGTGGTTCGATGTGCTGCTGGAAAATGGGAAACACAGTTGTCATGATTTCATTTTGGGACATGAAGCATCCAACTTGACTTTTGTCTCTTTGAACCCGAGAAATAAGATGTGAATGGACCCCTCCAACCTGTTTCATGACATGCAATCACTTTTGAGCTGGTAGCCTTGCAAAAAAAGTGGGTTGTCTCAAACATGAATTAGATTGGAGCGTGATTGCTTCATCATACTTACAACTGCAATCCATAAGTCCAAACGCTTTCTGATGTCAGGATGCAAAGCATAAACGCCTTCAAAGATTACCTAGCAGAAAACAAGCACTTCTCTTAGAAGACCCAAAAGAAAATGTCGGTAATAGAATACAAAAGGTTGTAAAACAATCATTTCATTGTGTAATTTTCAGTGTGCCAGCAGACAAAAAGCACTTCTACTGCTTCTCTTACTGAGAAAAGTGTCTTCATTACTAAAGCAAAACAAATGAACAAGTGAATCTGATCACACAATAAAACAAAGTGGGAAAACAAATTATGACATACCACACCACAATCTTCAGATACTTCATGCTCTTTGAGACCACTTCGAGCACCACTCTCCAGATCAAATACAGGTACCTTTGTTCTTCGGAAATGTTTTATGTCATCAATGTTCTGCAATAGCCAGAATGGCAAGATAGTGTTAAGCACTGCACAGATTCTAGATGCTATGAAGTAAAATCTAATTCATTATTAACATGCATTCAGTACATACCATCTAATGCTGTCAGATTTTTCATCTTGGAACAAGTTTTCAGACATCATGGCATAGTTACAGACTAAGGTGTTGGGCAAAACTACTGGAAACAAGATGTACCATTTAGCAAATTTACCTTACTTCATTCAAGCTACTACCGCTCCAGTACTGCATAACTGTCCCGTATAATGCTTCCCACATGAGTAATAAACCAATATATGCAACATAAAAAGTTCCAGAAAAATAACACTTTCATCTCTGCTCTCTAAATTGCATTCTTGAGAAGGCTTGAGCATACCAGAACCGGATGAAGCCCATCACAACCCATTCAGATTCCTTCAACTCGCAACACTATCAAGGTTGAAAAGGACTTACTGTGGTGACCCTAATTATGGTTGGTGGCATTGGTATGGCACCGATAGCCAATTCTACAAGTTAGTGTCCTGCTGCTGGTCGAATGAAGTTGATATATTCAAGGTAGCCTATTGTGGTGGTTACATGAACATGGTTGTCCAAGTTGAGAAACGTGGGTCTATTTTTTACATTTATGGTTGAGAAACTAAGAAGTACAGCTAAAATTACTTTGAGGCTATGAAACAAAATTCTCTATTCATTAAGTAGGCAGTCATGGTACCAGCTGTCAATTCTTTTGAATTATTAGCTTATCCATGAGCCAAACAAAGAGGTTTAAGTTCTCACATTTTACAGACTCAAAAAATAAAGCTGGTCAATTTAATTTGCACAAGCAGTAACACCAACAGATATTGGGTATGTTCCACACGTACATGAACAAGTTTAGTGTAAGTTTCAAATAATTTTTACATCTATTTTCAGACTGCCTTATTGCATGGACAATTACATCAAAGTGATTGGTTAAAATTTTAAAATGTTGAAAGAATATAATTTTGGACAAGAAAATTGAAATTGGAAAGTAAATATAAAATGCATACTTTTGACAGTAAAGCCAGATCAAGAGAGCTGAAGTCATCGTACTTAAAATCCTTCATCTGTTCAGATTTATAGTAGCTCTCAAGGGAGATGACTTCACAACCAACAATGTTGGCCATCTTACGAGCCAAACTCGTTTTCCCTGATCCACTAGGGCCTCCTACAACAGAAGGTAAAAGAAGAATAGGGTATTATACAAAACTGGAGACAAATCCAAAACAACAGTATTTTCAGTAACTATTACCCGATATATAAGGACTAAATAAGAAAAGGATGCAGATTTTAAAGAAACAGTTGAAGTAGAAGAGAGGACCATCAATCAATTGTTTAGCAAAGAAGGAAACATCAATATATGAATTGGTTGCTTTTCTTCAACACATTTTGGTAGTAAGCAAACAACATTGTTTAGTGTGCCCGAAGAAAGATATAAGAAGATTCCATCTTACCAATTCCAACTATTACTGGAAGTCCCTTATTCTCCAATAATGCCTGCAATAGTCATATGAAGAAAACTTGTGCCCATTAGAGATTTTGGCGGACTGACTTAAACTCCAATAGCAAAAGAAGCAAGTATTGATCTCATCATTGATATGACAATACTCACTTGTATTGCTTGTACAGCTAGTAGCAATCCTCTATCTAAATCATATGAGTCAGGCATTGGAGCAAGCTGCAGGGCATCCCTAGAAGAACGAGTACCTGTTGTTGATAGATGAGAAAGATTGGGCCATAGGGAGAAAAAAATCACCACAAGCTTTGAGTTCACTTGCATAAACACATTCTTTTGGGCAGAAGAGTTGCACTTACTACTAGCAAAAAGGGGCATACCAGTGGCAGATCCACCAGCTAGGTGAGGATCTGGTGAGGTAAAATGCCATGTTGCCAAGACAGGTTCCATTTTAGACTTCGTCGGCGACCGAGTCCATGGCTGAGATAAATCCTCGATACGATTGACTAGGTTGGGAACTATACGAAGTGGCTTTGGAGCTTCGAACAATTTCTCTTGGGTAGTGGCAGAAGTAGCACTAGACACAGGTGGAGGTGTATTAAGCCGTGGAACCCCTGCAACTTGGATACATCTGTTAGGGATTTAACCAATAACAACAAAAACTTGATCAGAAAGCACAGAGTATCAAATTTTAGAAATTTCTAAGTTGATGTTCTAGCTGATGCTAACAATTTATTATCTAAATTATCTGGCTATCCACTATTTACTTTTTAAGCAAAGGCTAACCACCTCCTCCTGTAAAAAATAATGGTTGCAATGTTGCATAGCACAAGAAAAAAAAAAAAAAAAATGAGAGAAAAAAAGGAAGCTTCAATAAAATTAAGAATCACTCCACAACCATCTATATTCATTACATTAGTTTCAAAAGACTCAGGCAGATAAGGGTTTAATCAGTAATGTAGTAGACCATGAGGTCAAACTATTAAAATTAACACTTTTTATGGGCAAGTTAGTGACATTTGAAATACAAGAAGCTAGAAACAGAGAGGATACATAGTCTCTGTGTCTGTGTGTGTCTGTGTGAGAGTGTGTGTCAAAGTTCAGACCTTGTCTCTCAAGTATCATCTCCAGATATGATTTCGTGATCCATGGTCCAGTTATACCCATCCTTGATGATTCTGTCCCAACTATCTACAGAAGAGATTGACTGCATCAAACATGAGTTCATCTCCACAATTTTCCTGGTTAATTAAAGGACTCTCCAGTAATCCAACTTCTGATAATTATCATGTCATGTGGATCCCAAGACAAAGGCAATGAAATAGTGAATATTTTGTAAAATAACATCTAAACTAAAATAATGAGGCAGATAATTAGCAGAAGCTAGCAAACCAATGAGCTAAAATTGAAAAGAAGTTTTGAAACTTAGCAGATGAGATACAAGAAGTTTGATCGTAAGTGAAAACGAACCAATTAAGCACAATAATATTATTTAAGCAGTAACTCAAGCTAAAATTGAAGCCAATAGTTTAACAATGTATGCAGTAATGAGCTCATATGGATCATAAAACATTTGAGAGTCAAGAGATACTATACAAAACATGGAATTTCTGAAATCAGGTTCGGTGTAAAATAGACATTTTATGACAACAAAAATTTATCTATTCAAAGATGAAACATTCCCTCAGTCAGCAACTAAACAAGAAGAGATTATGTGTTGCCAAGCATTATAAAATTTTATGAAAGGAAGACAAACTATGATTTGAGGAGAACTACATTATGATTAACTGCGAACAAATGAAAGACGTGTACCTATTTTTTGGTTAATTATTTCTAGGGAAAGGATGAATGGGAGATGAAGTTTGCGTTTTAATAAGCATTGTATATGAAGTCATCTAACGAGGTTATAGTTCTTGAGCTAAAAATAGCAGGGGCAAGGAGATGGGTAAACAAAGAAATATACCAGCATCAGAATATACAAATATTTCTAGAACACTGGTGTGTAAGTGCATATTGACACAGATGCTGCAGAAATAACATTTGAAATAACTGAAAGTGTGAGCAAGAAATTTAAGAGTTCCAATGTGGCTATATACATTGAGAAACTAAAATTCTTAGACAAATAAGTAGCATTAATAGAAACCTAGTTCAGGTTATAGTTTTGGGTTAAGATATTTAAAGAATGATAGAAGAGGCCATACTTTTCTACTTGTGCCCCTGAGCACCATGTAGGTCTCTCCTAAAGTATCAATTGTTTCCAATGACATAGAGAGATTGCCTTCAACAACCGAGGTTGATGCTCTTTTATAACTGACAACCACAGTGTACCCCAAAGCCAGCAAACCACCTAGAGTCATCCGGCCAACCTGACATATTGTCCATATCAGAAAAGCTACAGGCTAATAGCTCTGATAGTTAACACAATTTAGGAATGGGTTTTACATTTAAAGCATGAGGCGTATTATTAGCTAAAAATTATCAAGGCACACTAGAGGGCATATAAAACACATTATAAATCCCTCTCATTTCTAAATTATTTTACCCATTTCTAAATTATTTTACCCATTTCTAAGATTATGATAATGGGCTTGGATGGTAACCTTCGAACAAGAAAACTGGCCTCATATAATTACGAGTGGAAATATTTTACCTCAAATTCAGCTCTTGGGCGGATGATGTAATTTTTATCAACAATCCTCTGATCACCCAGTGAGAGATAATACTTGATACCAGATTGTCGCACCTTGATCCAATCATTTATTCGTGCTTCCTCACTTGCAGAAGGTGGTCTCAAGTACATCTCAATAAAACTTGAAGCAAAAATCCACAAGCACAGATTCTATTAACATAAACAAGTGACAAATGAAATGGCAATTGACCATCTTCATGGGTAGCTAAGGGGGAAATTTCATGGACTGAACAACTTACTTGTCAACTTGTGCTTCCTTACCATGAAAAATGTAAGCTTCACTTTGGGACTGGCCAAAAAAAAAAAAATTTGAGCTTCACTATTTACAAGAATTGTGCAGAATGCTTCACTGTTTACAAGAACTTCACCCTATGAATTAGTTCATAGTCGACAACACATACCTCACTTTTACATTTGAGCTTGTAGATTGGCTCTCTAAATGATGAAACAAAACTGTTGTTAATTCTGATCTACAAAATAAATAAAGCCAATCAAGAATAAGAAGGAATCTAACCAAAAAAAGAAAAGATACTAAAATACTGAATGCCAACCTGAGCATGATGAAGGTCAGGCTCAATATGCTTTCTGAAGAGCGGGAAAATGCTGTCAATGAGGTAGTCCAAGGAACACGACTCCCCAATATCATATTGAACTTTGGAAAGTAAACTAAAATGAACACCACCAACCTGATTCCCCATGCATATTTAATCAAATTTATAAAAGTATGTAGTACGACTAGAGCTGAAGATCATCAGAAGCTTCAGTGTCCAGACAGATTAATGTATATACTCAATAACTTGATAAAATGTAATTACCACAGCAACTCGTATATCTAGCAAAGAGCGTAGTTTCGCATGCAGGGCATATGAACCGTCAACTATAATCTACAACCACAAAATGGAGAAGCAACATCAGTAGACTCAGAGTGTTAACTGAAACAGAAAGCGTAAGCAGACTTACCACCCCAGATGAAATGCTTTTTATGGCATTTGTACCAATACGTTTTCTTCCTTGAAAATCAAATATGGGGGTCAATGTATCACGACCGTTGATCATGTCCTATTGCAACAAAAACTAAGTCATAAAATTCATCTCAATCTGGAGAAAATAAATATCAAATGGCTCATTATGTTGTGCTCCAAAACATGTCACTTTAAAGCTAAACACCAAAAAAAAAGGTTATACATGTTTCAATAGCATTCCAGGGGCTACCAAGTGTTAGGGGTGCCCATATATTTCACCTTCTATTACACTAGTTTCACCAAAATAATATCACCTTATATTAGACTAGTTTTACCAAAATAATATATCTACAAGTTTGTAGACATCAAGTAATCCAAAAGAACAATTAAATAATGCGTATTTCTTCCTCTCTGAAAATAGCCAGACGTTTGCTACATTTTTCAGCCATCAATAAATATATGCTTGTCTACATGAGAATGTAAATGAAATAATAAAACATACCTCAAGATTTTTCACAAGAAGGTCAAAATCAATTGAATCCAAATCATTGCCATCATCAACTGCAGTGCGATAGTTCTCCATTGAGATAACAATGCAACGAATTACAGATGCTACCTTTTCAGCTAAGCTTCAAGAACCATAACATTCACATTTTTCAGTACTAGATGATTATCCAAGAACAAAAATTGAAAATAAGCTTCTACAAAGGCCCATCAACACTACATATTCACATTGGAAGAAAGACTGAAAGCATGTAATAAGACAATAAAAAGACCTTGATTTTCCTGATCCGATTGGACCACCGATTCCAATGGTCACCACACCATCTTTCTTTGACCTGAGTTCTTGAATAGATTTCACCAACAAGTAGTACCCATGATCAAAAGACTGCAAAATACCAAAACTTTATGAATGGATACTACCAATACCAAAACAATACTACAAATTATACAATAAAACCTAAATGCCAGCCCACAGAGATTTTTTTTGGGGGGGGGGGGGGGAGGGGGGGAATTGATTCAGTGGATCATGAATTGAAGTCTTTTTTTTTTTACAGGACCATAAATTGAAGTTAAAGTAAAAAATGCAGATAACACAACTATAGTGAAATATCCATAAAATGTTTTAGCCAACAACACTCCACCATTAACTTTCCACACCAACAACCCACATCAACACAGAGAAAGAGAGCACATTTAATCATGCATCCTGAAATTTTAAAATCTTCATAATTTTTTTCCGAAGAAAACAAACTACATTTCTACAACTAAAATTCTTCTTAAACCAATTCAAAAATTCTAAACTGCAATTGAAATAAAAGAAACTGATCAAATCTCACAAAAGTTATAAATAAAAAGCATACCACGTGTAGGGGAAGAGACTGAAGAATGGATGATGATGAAGAAGAAGTTGAAGGCTGCTGTTGATAAAATTCACGCCCACCTTCTTGAAATACTCGCTGCACCACCTGATCATCCATCGATTTTGCCCTCTCTCTTATCACTCTAAAGCTGCAGTTTTTCTTCTGAAGAAAGAAATCTTCGTATATATTTATTGCTCTTAGAAATCTTTTTATGTTGGTAAAAATCCAATCTTGATGGAGTGGAGTATTTAATTACAGGAATATTGGGCTTTGCTTCCTGGTTTTGCTATACGAACTGCATAATATCTGCAGAGATTTCTCCCTTAAGTCTACTGTATTACCGTATTTATTCTTTCCTTTTTTCTTCTCTTTTTTGACAATAAAAATTAATAATAATAACTATTTGGAGAGGCTATTTGATTTGAAATAAATCAAAAATAAATATATTTGAAAAAATATTATTTCCTTATTATTTAATTTACATAATAGTAATGTTATATAATTTAAAGAATTGAATGATAATGTTGTGGGTGTATTTAAAATTCAGTAGTATTAAATCATTTTTAAAATAAATGTTTTTTTACTTTTTAGGTAAAAGAAGTGTGTTTAATATCGAATGAGTTGTGTATAATCTATCCAATTTTTTTTCCCTCAAAATATGTATGGATGGGGCTATACACACCTCATTCATTCCTAAACACACCCCATTTAAAATAAATATATACAAAAATATTTAAATACCCTTATCAATTAAATTACTAAATAATCAATTTAATTTACACACAGAGACATGCCTTACATCCATTACACTCATCTTCAAAATTATAAATCTTTCTTCTTCACAATTCACATACACGCAATTATTATTACTAATCAGAAGAAAAAATCGAGATTTATAGATCAATAATTACTAATTAGAAGAAAAAATCGAGATTTATAGATCAACTATCAGTCAAAAAATCCGCTCCTAATTCGACAGTTACTTAGCGCACAAATTGTCCAAAGTTCGACCTCGACAGTTACTTAGCGCACAAATTGTCCGAAGTTCGACCTCAATCGGTCGAAGACGATTGCGATCGAAGACGCTGCGGATGAGTTCGATCAAAAGTGATTGAACCATAGGCAACAAAATCGATGAACCAGAGTCGAACACAATCGAGAGTTCGATCAAAAGTGATTGAACCATAGGCAACAAAATCGATGAACCAGAGTCGAACACAATCGAGCCCACCCTTGCACACAAGTTGTCCGAAGTTCGACCGCAATCGGTTGAAGACAATTGCGATCGAAGACGCTGCGGATGAGTTCAATCAAAAGTGGTTGAACCATAGGCAACGAAATCGACGAACCAGAGTCGAACACAATCGAGCCCACCCTTGCGGTCAAACACGCTGCGGATGAGTTAGACCAAAAATGGTCGAACCATAGGCAACAAAATCGACGAACTAGAGTCGAACACAATCGAGCCCACCCTTACGGTCGAACACGTTGTGGATGACTTCAATCAAAAGTGATTGAACTATAGGCAACAAAATCGATGAAACAGAACCAAACACAATCGAGCCCAGCCTTGTTGTCGAATACGCTGCGGATGAGTTCGATAAAAAGTGGTTGAACCACAGACAACAAAATCGATGAATTAGAGTCGACACAATCGAACTCACCTTTACGGTCGAACACGCTGCGGATGAGTTCGATCAAAAGTGGTCGAACTATAGGCAACAAAATCGACAAACCAGAGCCAAACACAACTTAGTCCAACCTTGTGGTCGAACACGCTGCGGATGAGTTCAACCAAAAGTGGTCGAACCATAGGCAACGAAATCAACGAACCAAAATCAAACACAATCAAGTCCACTATTCGATTTTCTCTGCTTTCAATGGTAACTCTTTTACCCTTTACACCATTAATCATAATTTCCCGTATCCAATCATAAGAAGATTCTCTTCATCATCCATCGATTTCATATTTTCACATTTGCTTAGCCATGAGAGAGATGATGGTGGTTGACCGGTGGGTTTATGAAGAGAGATGGGCATGAAAAGTTGCTTCGATACACCTTGTATCTATTTTTTTTAATAATCAAATTTTATGTTTTTATTTAAATGTTTAATAATAAAGGGTATTTTTGTAATGTTGTGGAGTGTGTTTAGAAAATTCTAAATTGTTTTTTTATTTTGGTGGGTGTTTAGAAAATTTTAAATTATTTTTATATTTTGATGGGTGTATTTAGAAATTGGAATATATTTAAAAGATGATGGGGGTATGGATAACGGAATCCATTATGTATAGGTACAAAATGAATGACCGAAAACTTGGAATGTCTTTTCTTATGATTATTTAATTTACTTTATTTTATTTGGCCACTCCTTTTTTTGCTTTTTTTTTTAATTTTTTTATCTTTTTTTTATCTCTCTCCTATGTTGTACTCTCTCCACTCTTTTTTTTTTGCTTTTTTTTAAATTTTTTTTTATCTCTCTCCTATGCTGTACCCTCTCCACTCATTTTTTTTGTTTTTTTTTTAATTTTTTTCTTTTTTTTTCTCTCCTACGTAAATACTCTTTTTTTTTCCTTAGCTAGCTCTTCCTGTGGCACTATTCCTTCTTTTTTTTATCTTTTTTTCTTTCTTCCTTCTTAATTTCTTCACATGATTGCTATAAATTTAGGGTTCTTATTTTTCTAATACTCCAACAAGTTTTTTTCTTCCTAATGTGTATAGAAATTTAGGATTTTTAATTTCTTATAACTTGAAACTCTTTCTATATTGATCCGATTCATAGCAACATACGAGATAATTGATGCAACAAACACCATAGTTGGTTATTAATTGAGTAATATGATTTTAAATAAATTTTGTGGAAGAAGATGATGAAAATCTTGTATTTAAAATTCTAGTTTATTTTATAGGTATTATAAAAATTCTGATTGTTCATGATGTTATAAATCAGAATTATCCCAAAACATTGATACATGATCAGTGATACCTTTCAAGTATTACTGATATGATCTATAAGTACTACATATATACTCTTCAGGTATTATAAAATTACATGGTTGAATTATATGTAAGTAAAACCTTCAAGATATTATGAAAAAAAAGTATGGGGTATTATTGGTTTATTCTATAGGTATTATATATATGTTCTACAGGTATTATAAAAATTCTGACTGTTCATGATTTTATAAATCATAATTACCCTAAAATATTGATATATGATTGCTCATGACCAGTGATACTTTTAAGGTATTACTGATATGATCTATAAGTACTAGATATATACTCTTCAGGTATTATAAAATTACAGGTGTAATACTTATAAAGTAAGTGTAATACTTGAAATGAACATGTATAATACCTGTAAGGTATTTTTTAATATTTGAAAGAACATGTGTAATACATGTAAGATATTTATGTAATACCTGGAATGAATATGTATAATACTTTAAGAGCATACAACTAATATTTTCATTGAAAAATCTTAAAATTTCAAAAAAATTCCTCAAAATCAACAAATCATGATTTCATATTATTTGAAATAATTGATTTTCAATGTTTTAAAATTATTGTAATAAATTGTGGTTTGAAATCAATTATCTAAATTTATGAAAATGAGTAAAAGAAAAAATGAAGAAGATAAAACTCCATAAATGACTTTATGAAGATTTGATGAAGAATAAGAACAAAAATATAGAGAAGAAGAATAAGAGCAAGAAGATAGAGAAGAAGAATAATGTACAAAACAAATAAGAAGAATAATAAATTGATAAGAAAAGAGATTAAGAAGAAGGAGGGAGAAGAAAAAAAAAAGGAAAAAGAAGAAAGCAGCGCTGTTTTTACATTAAAACCTGAAGGGTAGCAGTGTGATACCTTAAGAATAAATGTGTGATACCTTAAGAGTAAATGAGTGATACCTTAAAATATAAAATTTAGGTTGTGCGCGGCGCACACCAGCTATGGTGTGGTCGCGCGTGGGGGCGCGTAAAAGCGGCCCACGTGCCGGTTCGAATTGGAGGGCACGGATCTAGATTCGTGCCCCTGATGCATATAAGTTTTAGCCTTTTTTTAATGAAAACATAATTTACAAGATATATAAAATTATTACTATTGTCAAATGAATGACTGATGTTCGATGTTTTATTTTTTTGCCTTCTGAAATAATAAAGAAAATATTATTCAAGTCATTATCTTCTAATGATAAATAAGGATGTATGCTTTTACTTATAGAAAGTAGTATCAATCCATATAAAGATGAATACTTGATAGGAAGAAAATAGATACATTTTATTGTACATTAATTTAAGATTTTATATATTTTGATATGATTGAATGCATAGTTTTCTTATATATATATATATATATATATATATATATATATATATTTAAATTTTAAGTGTTTCATAATTTATTTTCTTGATTATATAGGGATTTGTTAAGTATTTTCAAGGCTCATCTTCCACTTGAAGAGAATGTACGGATCATTCATATTTTGTTGGACTCGAGAGAGGACTTGAGTCGAAAAGACAAAAAACTCATTACTCAAAAAAAAAAAAAAAAAAAAAAAAGAGGAGTTAAGCAACAATAGGGCTTGGAAAATTAAATGCATTGGGAGAAAAATCCAAACTCTACCAAGGGCTTGACCACTTAATTAGCTCCAAGTTATAATTGTACAGAATTCACGTAGGGGCAAGAGAAAATTAGAGAGAAAAGAGTTAGATTCTAGAGAGAAATATTTTTAAAATTAGTTTTATGATGGATTTCTTGATTATTTTTGTGGATTTGATTTCGAGGATGTTCGGCTGATTCGTAATTTTGGTTAGCATGGATGTTTGAACCTGTTTATTTTTTATTTTTTAATTAATCCCGTAACTTTCTTTCGATATTTGATTGGAATTGATTATGCTATCTGTGAATATCGTTTTCAATTATTTGATATTTGATTTAAATTGATCACTTAGGTTAAGTGTGATAATTGATTGCTAGAATTTTAGATTATGAATCATAATTGTTGTGGTCTAATTTTTCATTAGTAGTAAACTAGAGGTCGTGCATCTCTAAGATAACATAATTCTAGGATTACCAAATCGAGCTTATATATTTGGGGTCTAGTTCATCCTATCAACTTGGTGATTAATGTATTTGATGAATTAAATTTAAAGAGCTTATTTTATGTTATTCAATTGAATAAGGTTAATTAGAGATCTTATTCTAATTTAACTAATCTTAAAAGACGATTCGGTTTAACAGAGTTTGTTGTTAGATTAAAGATGATAATTCCATGATAATCTGAGGGGAATGTTACATTGATTAGGGAATAATTGATAATGGGGGATAACTGAATTGTTAACCGGAATGTTTTCTTATATTGATTTTTCGTTATTTAATTGCTTTTTAGGTTGCTAGTTGATAGAGTGATAATTATCTAATCTGAAACCCTATTGTTTATTATTTTATTGAATCAAACATAGGTGATATAGTTTATTCTACACTCCTTGTGGAATCGACTCCAGCTTATCCTAACTACTAATTAGGAAGATTATGAAGGAAATTACAAGAATTTATTGTATTACAACAACGCGTTCAATACTATTATTATTTTCTCATATATGATTTTCAATATAAAAACCTTAACCATGTGCAGATGTCAATTTATCAAGATAAAAAGTTAGTGGAATATGTTGTTTTGGTTGAATTTTACTGGTTTTTAATAAAAGTATATGTTATGTGATTTCAAGTGATTGATCAATTTTGACAAAAAAAAAAAAACTGTCTAAAAATCTGTATAAGACAGTTTTTTTTTTAAAAAGAACTTCATTTTTTTTAAAAAGAACTTCATTAACTTAAAGGAAAAGAAGTACAATCGATATGAAAAAGAGCGTTGAAATTAATTGGTCACTTGACACATGTCATTTAATATTGATCAAGACATATCAATATATTCAACTAATTCTCAATTTCATTTAGCTTTGAAACTATTACTTACTACTCCCTCCGTCCCGACTTATTTTGCCTACTTTGACCGGCACGAATCCTAAGAAAATACAGTTGACTGTTGATTGAATGTTTAAGTTTATGCTTTTTTAGTGCTTTTTTTTTGCCATTTTTGGACTGACAAAATAAGTTGGGACAAGCAAAAATGGAAAGTAGGCAAAATAAGGTGGGACGGAGGTAGTATTTTCTAAAAAAAACTTTCAAAGTGTTAAGTATGTTTAAAAAGTATTACTTAAAACTTTAAAACGTATTGTTTTATTTTTAAAGTATTATAAACTATTTATTTAAAACTACTTTAATAATATTATTTTTTATTTTAAATTTTAATTTTTTTAATTATTGTTCGTTAAAAGGTACTCCCTCCGTCCCGAATTACTTTGCACATCAAATTGGGCACAATTTTTAAGAAAAAGTGAATATTTGCTTTTTGATTGAGGGTATAATGGTCAAATTGGGCACAATTTTTAAGAAAAAGTTTGAATATTAAATGGTATTGTGTGAGAAAAAGTAATGATATTCTTTATAAATACATTTGTATTGTGAGGGTGTTAATTATGTTAAAATTTGCTATTTTTGGGTGTGCAAAGTGTTTGAGAACAAACTAAAAAGGAAAGTGTGCAAAGTGTTAAGGGACGGAGGGAGTATTAATTTGACTTCCAAGTATTACATATTTACTAAAATCGAATTATTAATTTCTCATCAAAGTACTTGTTATTTATGACGAATTCTTTGAGAAATAGTAGTTAATTCATATAGAGCTAATATTTTTAAGTTAATTATATAAAAAAATATCAACCATAGATAGATTTTCATTTACATCATGTAATTTGAATTTTAATATCATAAATCATCAATTATAATTTCTATCAACTTAGTATATGATAAAGTTTTTCATATTCCAAATACTGATATGGAGCCTGAAACTTATAATGTGAAAAATCATTGCTGATTGTTGCCTCACTCAAAAATGATTATTTTAGACCTTAAACTCTCCAAAACACAAACTTTCTAATTATTAACCAAAATATATGGAGTTTCTGGTAAATCACTCTACTTTCCAAGCTCATTTCAAATCCTAAATCAACTCAAAGAATCAAGTTCAAAATGAACTTGACTTCACAAAGAATCATTCAAAAAATCAAGTGTAAATCCGATTTCTCGATTTTGAATTTATACATGCATCTTTCAAAATTATTCAAGAGTTTTTTAATCTTTATTTATTGAGAAACATTTACGGACAATTAACTTATATTTCCATTGATGGTTGATTGTTTGGTTTGAACTCTTTTTTGAATTGATGTAAGATTTAAAGTTAATTTGAAAAATAGGAATCTTTTTTGGATAAATTTCATGTATTTTTAGTTAGGAATCAGAGATTTCATGATTTTTATAGCTAGATGCCAAAAATGATGTTTTCAACTAATGAGGCAGCAACCGATGGTGATTTCCACAAAGATAATTTTTGAACTCCACGTCACCAATTAAAGTCAAAAATTCTAACCATGTATCAAATTGATTCAAATTATAAATTTATGGTTAATTTATAAATGAAAATCGACCTAAAGGGTTTTTTTTTTTGTGTGAATGGAGAGATTTGATTAATGATTTAAAATTCATTATAGTAATTTATTGATGGTATTTGTATTGATGTGTAATTTAAATACAACTTTTTTTAATTTTTAACTAATTTTTAGAAATATGTATAAATTTTGGATTCATTTCAATTTGAATGAATTTAAAAATTTATTTCAAATTTTATATTTCAAACCCTCCAAAAAAAACAACACAACGTAATGAAGTCAATACTTAAGCCCAATTAGCCCAAGGAAAACAATCTGCTCCAAAAATTTCAAATTCAAAAAATTGCTGTCTGACAGAAGAATTTGATAGAATTAGAGATTGTTATGTTCATTTTATCCAATAGTTGTTTTATACAATTTTCTTTGTTTTTTATTTATGTCCACACGTATCATACCAAAATTGGAGAAATACTATACCATTCATCAACACCAAATTTGGTGCAGTGAATCAGTCCCCACTCCCCAAGCTATCCCTAACACTCAAGACATCTTATATTTTTATTAAGCACAAGAATTTTTGTACTTGATGTATGGGTTCGACTCAATCGACAAAGTGCAATCATGTATCTTCATGAACCACTAAATTTACTCACAGACTCGTTCAAACATATTTCCAAATATTATACATTTATATTAGTCATGTTTATTAGTAATATTAGTTATGTCTTAACATTGAATTATATTATTTGTACATTTATATATTATATAAAAATATAACTATATTAATATAAATTTATAAATAATATCACATAAAAATATATATATGTAAATATATATATATATATATATATTTAAATTGTGCCAAAATTGGTTTTTAGTGACTTTAAACCACAAATTCATGGAAAAGTTGTTTCAATTTCTCTCGTGAACAAAGAAAACCTTAAAGGTCGTGTTTTATTTATTAGTGACCTTAAATTACGAACTTATAATTAGATAAAGATACTAAAACCTGTTTTATGTTCAGTGTAGGAAACTAAGAAAGATGAAGTATCTAAGCCTGCACGACAACTTATGAATAGATGCTCTAAATTTCTTAAGGTGGGGTAATTCTTTTTACTCACGTGTTTATAATATATGTGCTCTTCAATTACGAATCGTCTTTTAATATTGCTCGTTGAATGTGAGCTATGGTCTTGAAATGAGATTACTCTTATTATGTGCCTATGTGATCGTTGTTGAATCGGGAATGATGTACTGAGTTAATCAATGCAAATGTGAAGAATGTTGTGGTTAAATGTGTTATTGATTGCAAGGTAAACATGTGTTTCTATGACAATGTATCTATGCTACGCTGGCCAAGAATAATTATTATGTTAAGATGATTAATTCCCGCACTACGATGGCTCAAAACCACATTTACGACAGCTAAAAATCGTAATCTACAATGGCCAAGAATCACAAATTACGACGGTTAAGAACTGTAATCTATAAGAACAACAAGTTACGACAGCTAAAAATTACAACTAAGTGCTTTGTTTTATTACTATGTTTATGTGTATCCATGTTTATGATACAACGGACTAAATCCTGCACTTATACAATTGCGAAGCGATGAGTTTACGTATTTGTTTGCTACGATTTATTTATTTGAATTTATCTAGTACTGTTTTGGATCTTTCACTGAGTGGATTTTAATCACACATCCATTTATATTAAAATATTTTCAACTTAAATTTTTTTTGGACATGACACGATAGCGGTGGATACTTGTAGCCGATATTCAAATGTTTGTAAAAAATTTTTTTATGAATTTCAAAAACATATGTTTCTTCAATTTCCTTAATTTTATTTATCATTAGTATTTTTTAATGAAAGAAATTTACACGTAAATAACGTTTTAATCAAAATCACCTTAAAAAAAGCGTTACAGAAATCATTTTCGAATATTATTTGAACAAGTGAATCGCAGGGATACACCAATACATATTAACGTGGGGATGAAAATGAAATTTAAACCAAATGTCAACGCCCACCATCTCCCCATTCCTACTTTTAGTTGTACCATCAAATTACATTATAGTACCTTTTTTTTTTTTTTTCCATTTGAAAATTGTTACTTACCCACTTTGAATCTTGCATTATCATACGCACCCATCCCGTCTATCCCTATCATGCGCCGTCAGTTGCGTGGTATATGCACCGATGGAAGTTATATCACCTGTGGTCGACCTTACATTTTGTTCGGTGGAGCTTCCCTTCTTAGCCTATTGGGTTCAAAGGGAGCATATCTAATTTTTCATACGCTAGATCAAGATTAAAAAGTTGGTATCTACTTAGTTATACATATGATATTATCAGAAAAAGATTAATATTAATAGAAAATCACTTTAGCAAGTTATACTTTTGAATTTTACGGAAATTAAAAAAAAAAAGAAAATTACATGTGTGTTTTCTTTAATTTTTTTTTATTATGTTCTTTTAGGAAGAACTTTTTAAATATTTAATATAAATGTTATCCTTTTTTAATATAAGTAGGAAAAATTAAGGATGGCAATTTTTTTTTTTAAATGTCAAAAAATTTGAGAAATATTGATATATTTTGTACATATTCTTAAAAATATATTTAACCAAAAATTGAATTTTTTTAAATCAAATATCAACAAATTTTTAACCACCCAAACATATATTTTAAGAAGTCAAATTTTATATTCTAAAAACACAACTTTTATTTTTACAATAAACTATGCAAAAAAAATCAAGTTTATCCTTTATAAAAATTGAAAATTGAAAATTTCTAGAAAATATCAGTAAATTTCAAATTCACCACCAAAACATATATTTTAAAAGTCAAAATTTTATTTATGGAAGAAACCTAGTTTAATGAATATTTATAATTGACATTATTTTATTTCTAAAGGTAGTTAAATAAAGTTTTAGGAAAAATATCTCTAACATAAAAAGAATTTATTGAAAAAAATATAATTAAAGCAAACAATTTTCTTAAGCATGATATGAACCGAAGTACCACCAAATATTCATTAAAAAAAACCAAGTTAAAAAAAATATATGAATTTTTTAGTCCATCACAATAAACAAATTAATATTTGTAATCATTCATAATATATAAATAAAATTTTAAAATAATAATATAATAATGTAGTAAACATATTTGTTTGGTGGAACTATTTCTTTTTACCACATATATAAATGAGTGAAAATTGTCTTTTAGAAGTGAGTGAGAATAATTTTTCATAATTGAAACTGTGTTTTTAAAATAAAGAGGGAAGTGTTCAAAATACCCCAATTCATATAGTTAATAAATTTTTGTACCCTAATGCATATAATTTGTATGTTTTCTACCTCTTTTGTACAATTGAGTCAATTGGACCCACATTAAATTGACATTACAAGTACAATGTCATATGCACATGTCTGACACACTTTAGCATTTTGTGATAAAGTTTTTTGGTATTTTGTGATTCACTACATTCAACCACCCATTAGCACCTTATTGCCGTGTAGGCTTTTATTCAAAAATTTCCCCTTCTTCCTCAATGAGATAAACGGCCATTTCTTCCCCAACAACACAAACAGCCATTTTCTTCAAGCTTGGAGAGGTTTCCCCTTACAAAAATCGCCCAAATTTGGTGAAGATTAGCACACATTGTACGGGTTAGTAAACGACAATTATTTGTATCTTATTTTTTCGATCAAAGTTGTGCAATTTATTCTTTCAATTAGGCTGCAATTGTGAGGTTTTTTTCTGCAATTTTTGGCTTGAACTAGTGGTGCAAGTTTATGAATGAAAATGTAGTTTATAGTTTAGGGTTTTGTGATGAATTAGGGCTGCAATTGTGTTATAATTTTGTGCAATTTTTGTGATGAATTAGGGCTGCAATTGTATTATATTTTTGTGCAATTATGGTGATGAATTAGGGCTGCAATTGTGTTATATTGTTGTGCATTTTTTGTGATGAATTAAGGTTTTGTTTATAGTTTAGGGTTAATTGCAATGTAGTTTATAATTAGTGCTTAGGGTTTAGGGTTTAGGGCTGAAAAAATCGTAATTAGTCCTAAAATGTGGAATGATATGGTTGAAAATGAGAAATTAGGGCTAAACGGCAATTTAGCACAAAAAATAAGGGCTAAACGGCAATTTACAATAATTGCTGTTTAGCCCCTATTTATTTGCTAAATTGCCGTTTAACCCTAAAACAGGCCCTTCAAAATTTTCAAAAATTACCTTTAATCCTTAAATTTCCATTTACAACCTATTTTGCATCTATATAGGGATAAACGGCAATTTTAATAAAATTTTAGGGGTAAACGACAATTATTATGAAATTGTCATTTACCCCTTAAACATTTTTCAAAATTGCCTTTACAACCAAAATTAGGGTTTTCAAACATATTTAACAACATTTTATGGGTAAAAGGCAATTTCAGCATAAGTGTGACGGCAAAAAAATTACCTGATATCTAGATTTCTTCACGGTAATTTATTTTTACAAATGCAAATTTTTTTCACTTGTAGTATGTTGAGATGAAAAATGAAGGCAAATCAAGTAAAAATGCAATATAAAGAACAAAAACATACACTATTCACAAGTCAAACGCATCAATAATGAATAAATTCAAGTGATCAATCATGTGTGGTCCACATCCACTATTCATCCAACTAAAAGTCAAAAAAAAGGGTAAAAAACAACCAAACTATATCAATTAGGATAAAAAAGTTACAATCTATATCAATTAGGGTACAAAATAATCATCCCTATATAAATTAGGATATTTTGGCCCTATCCCTTAAAATAAATATAGATATGTCATCATGAAAACCAAATCCTGTGTGCTCATAGTATCTGATCATATCTCCATTATGACTTATAGCTATGTACAAGCCATGAGTTGGATGGGCACCAAAAGCACTAAGAGTACAAGGAGAAAAGTCATCCTTTTTCTCTCAACAGTGACATCATCCTCGCCTCATTATTACACTACACACATCCAAAGAGCACATATGAATGCGTTTGACTTTCTGCTAAAGTGATGTTTTTGCATTATTTATTAAACAGAATTCTTAATTCTCTGCTACTTCTTCATTTTCTTTGAAATCTGACTTTGCTTTTGTGTAGTGAGCTTCGAAAAGGAGAGACAACAAATCAATGGAGGGTTTGCCGTCTGGTTATCGCCCCAACGTTGGAGTTTGTCTCATTAATGATGATAATATGGTAAGAAAAGAAAAGGTTTGTGTGAACTATCTACAACAATATGTTTTCTTGAATTCAGTTTTTATTGTATGTATATTTTCCTTAATTTCTGTTAGTTTATTGTAAATCTTTGCGTTTGTTTCCTTGCCTGAGAATATTTCTTTTATTAATTTTTTTTTGTTTTGGATTGATAATTTCGAAATTCGAAGAAAGAAAATGTAATTCTTGTTTTAATCTCATAGGATTTCTTTATATTCTTATTTTTAAAAGTTGTATGAACTGAAGGTTTCTTTTGTTGCTTGTTAACTCTTGAGTAATTTCTTTTTCTTTTTTGATTATTATTTAGGTTATAGCTGCTTTTGAAGTGTTGTTAGCTTCTCCTTTCTTGTTTCGAATCCAGTGCATAAATGCTTTTTGCTTCGCTCTTTTTGAAGAGCTTTGGGGTGGGGTGGGGTGGGGGGGGGGTGATATTAAGTAGGAGTTTTTTATTTTCTTTTGAATTCTAAATTTGGGAATAATCTGAAAACTTGATTAAATGCCTAATGAATGATATATACTTAAAAACATGAAGATTGTATCCTGTCACTGAAGAGATTTAACATAATTATTTGCTTGCAGATATACGTGGCTTCGAAATTAAATGTTCCTGGAGCCTGGCAAATGCCTCAGGTAAAGCCACTTTCAGTTTTGAAAGAGGATAAAGCATCTTTAATCCATTGTTTGGTATTCTATTGAACTTAAGTTGTAGTTGTGTTCGGGTTAAGACTCTTTCAGATTTTGCTTGTTTTTGCTGTAAATCATATTTGTTATACGGATATGTTTTCCGTGATTGGGAGAATTACTAACCCCATAAAGATTTTGATAGTGATTCTACTCTGACTTACAAATCTCGACTTTCCTGCCAAGATAAAAGCTAAATGTGACCTTGGGAAATTTTTATTGGACCAAGCTGGTGTTCATTTCTAGCATGCCGCTCCAGTTAGTGGATATGTTTGACTTGCAAATTGCAATAAATGTACTCTGTTTACCATTCTTGGAAAATAAACGTATTATTGTTCTGATCATCTTGTCTTTGACAAATCAGGGCGGCATTGAAGAAGGCGAGGACCCTAGGTCTGCGGCAATCAGAGAACTCAGGGAAGAAACTGGAATAGTATCCATTGAAATAATTGATGAGGTATGCCTCAAAATGATGTTTGTTTTGATATCTTTCTTACAGGTTTACTTATTTAAAGATATCGTTTTCTTAGTCTGTATGAGAGGGCTGCCCTTGGAATTTTGAGTGAATATAAGAATGAGGAAGATTAAATGAATCAAAAGAGTATAGTTAGTTTATTATTCTAAACTTATAATCCATTTCATGATATGTATTGACAAATTTGGAGAAGTGTGAACAATTCCATTATGAACTAATATATTGGAATCTGAAAGAACTTGCTTATTCGTTTTAAAATGTCTTGTGCATTTTCAGGTTCCAGAATGGTTGACCTACGACTTCCCGCCTGCTGTTAAAGCAAAAGTCAACCGCCTATGGCGTGGAGAATGGCACGGGCAGGCACAAAAGTGGTTAGTGACGACACATATGTTCTATGATCTATGACATGTAACTGTTTCATTTGCTATAGATATGGATAAGCTGACTCTTATTTAGACGGATACCCCCAAAACAACGTGATTTCAGCAAATTACTACATGATGTGGGTTTTCATCTCTGATTAGATGACTCATACAAATGTGTTCTTTGTTGTAGCCTAGTTGAATTGACTCCGCTTGTGAAGCTCAATACGTATTAACATGCCATTTGTGTGCTCCATTAATTTTGTCTGGTTTCTGCTGTTTAAGGATGATACATCTTTTTTGGAAGCTAATAAACAATCACTGAATTTGGTAAGATTGGGAATCAACTAGATCCTGAGTTAGTCCTGTAATATAAATATTGAAGCCATTCATGAAAATATATATTTGTCTGGCAAGATTGCCAAACAGACCACAGTATGTATACTACACCAATATTTTCCTTTAAACTAACGATTAGATGTAGAAAATTCTAATAAATGTGTTATTACATCATGTATATCCTGATAATTGGTGCCTCTTAAAAGTTGTAAACATATCCATAAATTTTAAATGCTTCTTGGATTAGGTCATCCCTCGAATATTTTGTATGACTACGGTAATCTAGTGATGATGGCAGCCTGAGGGAAGTGCCATTTGACATTCATTTTCTTTTGAAAGTTAATATCCGTTTTCATTATTTATTCGTACTTGACATATGTTTGGTTTTTCTATAAGTCCTTATAAATTTCCATGTAGATTTGATAACAAGTTGGAAAACGTAAACGTTCACTTAAGGAAAATATGCATTGGATTTTCACATAGTTATAATCCAAGGGGAAATCTTAGCTCGAGCAATAACTCAGGATGGTCAACAGGTTTCTTATGAGGTTCACAGCAGATGAGAGTGAAATCAACTTAGGAAACGGTGAAACGGAATCTGAATTTTCCGAGTGGAAGTGGGCTATCCCTGAAGAAGTCATTGATCAGGTAGTTTTTCACCTTCTTTCAAGATTAATCGGAGTTATTATTATCCTTGTCTGCAGGGTAATTAACCGGGATTGTTCTCTCTACAGGCAGTGGATTACAAGAGGTCAACATATGAAGAAGTCATGAAAAAGTTTCGGCCTTATTTCAATGCAGGAAAAGCTACAAAATGCTATTCATCAAAATGGTGAATAACACTGCATAAATTCTCAGCTTTTCTTAGAGTTTTACCAGGATCTCTGTAAATGTATATGGTAGTTTAGATCTCTCTCTCTCTTCCTCTCATGATGCTGATGATGTATGTGTATTTGCATTAAACTTTGAGGTAGAATGTGAAATGCAGAAAAGTCAGATATTTTTCCCTGCAAGTCCATTGAAGATGGAAAACGGGGGATCAAGCACAATGTATAATAGAGGATCTTGTTTCCTATATTTGAATTCTATAATATATCAATGAATAAAAGTTTTGTCAATATTGTCTTTGCTACATTTCTCATTAGTCATTTGTACAAGTTACTTGGTTCTCATATAAATGACTTTTTAGACACCCAATCTCATTTCAATTATTTGTGTTTTAAGTTACATACATCTTTTCTACCAGGTTTAGACAACGTTTAACCAATAAGCTTATTTAATACTGCTACTAGCTCTTACATTTTATAAGATTTTTTAAAATTTATGATAAATTATCTTATTTTAAAAATAAGTTGTTGAAATGTTTAGATAAAGAGTAACACTTCTGTGTCCCAAGCACAGATCCTTCTAGTATCCTTCTACTAGGTTTAGAGAGCGTTTAACCTTCTAGTATCCTTCTACTAGGTTTAGAGAGCGTTTAACTAATAAACTTATTTAAGTTAAACTTGAGAGCGTTTAACCTTCTAGTATCCTTCTACTAGGTTTAGAGAGCGTTTAACTAATAAACTTATTTAAGTTAAACTTATTTAATAAAGCAACTGGCTCTTACATTTTAAAAGATTTTTTTAGAGTTTACAATGAATTATCTTATTTTAAAAAAGTGTTTTTGAAATGTTAAACTTATTTAATAAAGCAAAAAGATTTTTTTAGAGTTTATGATGAATTATCTTATTTTTAAAAAGTGTTTTTGAAATGTTAAACTTATTTAATAAAACAACTGTGTCACGGACTTGTTCCCTTAACAATGAACCGTGCGGCCTTTGCTTCTTAACCCGCCCCTTGCGGCTAGCAAAGTCAGCCTAACGTAGATCGATGTTGTGAGTGAAGTGTGGGAAATTGGCTAAGTATGAGAGTTCAAGAGAACTTTGGAAGAGAGCACTTAAATAATGTTTAGAAATGCTTTTATTTTCTTGATGGTTACAAATGAGGGGTCACCCCTTTATATACTACTCCACCTCCTTAATGAACAGTGGAGATTGATTTAATCTAATGGTTAGGAGAGTTTCTCTAGAACTCTCCAAGAATATTCCTATAAATATGTTTTAGGATATTTACAAAGGAAACTTTCTGGAAGCTTCCTATATTCTCTATACATTTCTTATACATTCTTTAATATTCTAGAATATTCTAGAGTTCTATAACTACACTTGGGCTTGTTATTGGGCCAAATCAAATGATTTTTAATCTTTTAGCCTAAATTTGTATGGCCCAATTTTAATGGGTCGTGACATTCTCCCCCGCCTAATCCGACGACATCCTCGTCGTCTTGTACTCACGTAGCTTATCTTGGAACTGCCACAAATCATTCTCGAGCTCCCATGATGCCTCTGAATCGGGAAGCCCTTTCCATCGAATCAAGTATTGAGTACGAGGTGGTACTCCTTGTCGTCGAATCGTTCTCTTCATAAGCACACTATCCACCTCTTTGTCATATGACTTAGTCACAATAGGTGGCGCTCTTTGGGAATGTCCTCGACTTAGGTCTTCCTCATCTCCATGATATGGCTTAAGCATGCTAACATGGAAGACCGGATGAATCCTTAATGAACTAGGTAAGTCAAGGCGATAAGATACCTTACCTACCTTAGCAACGATTGGAAACGGCCCCTCGAATCGTCGAACCAAGCCTTTGTGCATGCCTCATAATGCCTTGAACTGTTGTGGCAACAACTTCACAAGGACCTGGTCCCAAACGCTGAACTCCAACGGCCGTCTCTTCTCGTCGGCCCACTTTTTCATCCGTTTGCGGGCCTTCTCCAAGCATGTTCTGGCTAAGTCATTCTGCTCATCCCACGACTTAGCCATTTTGGTAGCTCCGGGGCTCCTCTCATCCTCAGTTATCGCTAACGTATGTGGCATCAGCGGTTGTTGTCCCGTCGCTAACTCGAACGGACTCCGTCCTGTGGCCTCGCTTCGTTGCAAGTTGTATGAAAATTGTGCCACGTCTAGGAGTTTGGCCCAGTCCCGCTGGTTGGCACTCACGAAGTGCCTGAGATAGCACTCCAGCAAGGCATTCACCCGCTCAGTCTGCCCATCGGTTTGGGGGTGAAAGCTTGTGGAGAAGCACAATTCCGATCCGAAAAGCTTGAATAGCTCCGTCCATAAACGTCCCGTGAAGCGGGGATCTCGATCACTGATGATGCTCCGCGGTAGCCCCCAATACTTCACGACGTTCTTAAAAAAATGCCCTTGCCGCCTCATCTGCCGTGCAGTCCTTTGTGCAGGGAATGAACGTCCCGTACTTTGAGAAACGATCTACCACCACCATAATAGACCCGAATCCCTCAGATTTTGGTAAGGCACAGATGAAGTCCATGGAGATGGACTCCCATGGCCGTTCTGGAATGGGTAGTGGTTCGAGTAGCCCCGCGGGCTGTCGGTTCTCTACCTTGTCTTGTTGGCACATAAGACACGTCCGTACATAAAACTCTACCTCACCTCGCATTTGAGGCCAAAAGTAGGTTGTCTCAAGTAGGGTCAATGTCCGTCGTTGTCCAGGATGCCCCACCCACTTAGTATCATGACACTCCCGGATGAGATCCCGTCGCAGGCTACCATGTTTTGGGACGTATAACCGTCGTCCCTTGGCATAGAGTAGGCCGTTCTCTACCCAGAATTGCTTGGTCTTGCCATCCTCAGCAAGCTTTTTCAGCTCCTTAGCCATTGGTCATGTTCCAAGCCCTCCCGTATGCGTGCTTCAACGTCCCCTTTGGCTAAGAAAATGGCCGCCAACTCACTTTTTCGGCTCAAAGCATCGGCTACGACGTTGGCCTTCCCTGGCTTGTACTCCAACGTGTAGTCGAACTCGGCAAGAAAGTCCTGCCATCGGGCTTGCTTTGGTGATAACTTCTTCTGGGTCTGAAAGTAGCTCGTGGCAACATTGTCCGTCTTGATGGTAAATTTCGACCCAAGAAGATAGTGTCGCCACACTCTAAGGCAATGGATGATGGCCGTCATCTCCTTCTCTTGAACGGTGTAGCGACGTTCAGTATCATTGAGTTTACGGCTCTCGAATGCTATCGGATGCCCCTCTTGCATCAGCACTCCTCCAATAGCAAAGTCGGAGGCATCCGTATGTAGCTCAAATGTCTTGGCAAATTCGGGCAACGCCAAGACTGGCTCCTGACTCACCGCCGCCTTCAGGTCCTCGAATGCGTGTTGGCACCGTTCAGACCAATCCCATGCTCTTTCTTTCTTGAGCAGGTCCGTCAATGGTGTCGCTCGGGCTGAATATCCTTGTATGAAACGGCGGTAATAGTTAACTAAACCAAGGAAAGAACGCAACTCCGTTACCTTGGTTGGGACCTCCCACTCTACGATGGCTCTTATTTTGGCACCGTCCATCAAAAGCTTCCCATGGCCGATAACGTGCCCTAGGAAGGACACCTCCTCCTTGGCGAATGAGCACTTCTCCTTCTTAACATAGAGTTGGTTCTCTCGTAATACTCGAAAAATGGTGCGTAGGTGGTCGACATGCTCCTCCAATGTGTTGCTATAGATAACGATGTCGTCCAAGTAGACCACCACGAACTGATCCAAGAACGGTTGGAAGATCTTGTTCATCAACGTGCAAAAAGTGGTGGGTGCATTAGTCAAGCCAAACGGCATAACTAACCACTCGAAGGAACCGTAGCGAGTGATGCACGTTGTCTTCGGCTCATCGCCCTCGGCTATGCGGACTTGGTAGTAGCCCTTTTGCAAGTCCATCTTTGTATAGATCTTAGCTGCTCCAAGTCTATCAAATAAGTCAGCAATGAGAGGGATAGGGTAACGGTTCTTGACGGTTACCTTGTTTAGCGCCCGATAGTCCACACACATCCTCAAGGAGCCATCGTGCTTCTTCTGGAACAGCACCGGTACACCAAATGGTGCCTTCGAAGGTCGGATTCTCCCAGTATCCAATAACTCCGTCAATTGCCTTCGAAGTTCTTCCAACTCCGGTGGTGCCATCCGGTAAGGTGCCATAGCGGGTGGTTTGGCACCGGACTCCAACTTGATCTTATGATCCACCTCTCGCTTAGGTGGAAGCTCATTTGGTAACTCAGGCGGCATGACGTCTTTGTTCTCTTCAAGAACATGTCGGATGATTAATGGCACATCGTCATCCTGCGTCGGCCCGCCATCCTCCTTCAACATGGCCAAGAATGTCGGCTCACCTTTCTTCACACCCTTTGTTACTTGCATAGCCGACAGTTGTTTGGCCTCTCTTGACCGCCCGTCGGGTGAGTCGGCGGCGGTAATCATACATGGTGCCCCTTTTTCTAAAATACAGACGGTGTTAAATGAGGGCATAGGAATAGCGGTTACCTTGCGGAGAAAGTCCATGCCCAACACAATCTTGAAGTCGTCCATCGGTGCCACCGATAAGTCCACTTGGCCGATCCAAGTGCCTAAACGTAGTCCCACACCACGTACAACGCCATTCAGCCGTTGTGCCTTAGCATTAACGGTCTTGAGCCACCCCTGACCCTTTTCTCATGATAAGCCAAGACGTTTGGCCTCGTCTTCAGTGATAAAGTTATGGGTGGCGCCCGTGTCCACCAACGCCTTAGTTGGTCGCCCATTTATATGCGCTTCGACGTACATCAGCCCCTTGCTAGGTGTCGTCGTCATTGGTTTGGCCTTGAGGCTATTGAGGAGTTGGAGCGACCCCATGTTGCCCGTCTCCTCATCATCAGCATGTTCCGTCTCATGTCGTTCAACAAGGGCCGACAAAGAACCAAGTTTGGGACAATTGCTCATAGCGTGTGGCCCCTTGCACACATAGCAACCACCCTTCGGCACAAACGTCTTCTTCTTCTCGTCATATTCCTTTCGTGCCTGGTTCTTGTCACCTCCCTTGGGTGGTGGCGCCTTACGGGTGTCCCGGTCCTTCACATCCCGTCTTTCTCCCCTATCTTTACTTGAGTTCCACTTTTCCTTCTTATCGAACGTTAAGTGGGGTTGGAACTCGGTAAGAGACTCAGCAACGGCTATGGCTTCATCCACCGAATGAATATCGCGGCATTGCAACTCTTGCTTCGCCCATACCTGGAGACCGTCTATGAAGAAGAACAATAGGTCCTCTTCCGACAAGTTGGGAATCTGAAGCATAAGGGTGGTGAACTCCTTGACGTAGTCTCGGATCGTACCCCGTTGCTTCAGCTCCCGCAATCTCTTCCGCGCTTTATAGACGACATTCTCCGGGTAGAAGTGCCGCTTGAGCTCCTTCTTGAACTCCTCCCAAGTATCAATCCGACACGAGCCCTTCTCAATGTCGGCATGCTTCCGGCGCCACCATAATGTAGCTGTATCTGTGAGGTAGAGTGTGGCGGTCTTTACTTTCGACTCCTCGTCGGTAAGGTTGATCGCCTCAAAATATTGCTCCATCTTCCATAAGTAATTCTCTACCTCCTTGGCGTCCCTTACGCCGTTAAACCCCATCGGCTTGGGACAGTCTACCCTTGGACTGCCGGTGGTGATGGTTGCTCCTCCACTAGCGGCAGCCTTCTTGCATAATATCAAGTCCTCCTTCATTTCGTCAATACTCGTTTGGAGGGCTTGAACAACATCCTTCATCCTCGCCTCTAGCCGGGCAAAACGTTCCTCCATCACCATGCTAGCATCGAGGCAAGATTGGGTACTTTCCTTCATAGACTCGAGCTGCTCGAGGACGTGGTTCTCCAACGTCTCGACGCTATGCTCGACCATCTCTATTCGTTCCCCCATCTCGCCAAGAATGTGGTCCGTAGGATGAGCATTGCTAATCCCACGTTTCTTCTTTCCTTCTCCGATGGTAATGCTCCTCCCGTGGTCCTCCGTTACGTGTGAGCCGTCAGTCGTCATTACGTACACGTCACAACACAAAGCCCAACCAGGCTCTGATACCACTTGTCACGGACTTGTTCCCTTAACAATGAACCGTGCGGCCTTTGCTCCTTAACCCGCCCCTTGCGGCTAGCAAAGTCAGCCTAACGTAGATCGATGTTGTGAGTGAAGTGTGGGAAATTGGCTAAGTATGAGAGTTCAAGAGAACTTTGGAAGAGAGCACTTAAATAATGTTTAGAAATGCTTTTATTTTCTTGATGGTTACAAATGAGGGGTCACCCCCTTTATATACTACTCCACCTCCTTAATGAACGGTGGAGATTGATTTAATCTAATGGTTAGGAGAGTTTCTCTAGAACTCTCCAAGAATATTCCTATGAATATGTTTTAGGATATTTACAAAGGAAACTTTCTGGAAGCTTCCTATATTCTCTATACATTTCTTATACATTCTTTAATATTCTAGAATATTCTAGAGTTCTCTAACTACACTTGGGCTTGTTATTGGGCCAAATCAAATGATTTTTAATTTTTTAGCCCAAATTTGTATGGCCCAATTTTAATGGGTCGTGACAACTGGCTCTTACATTTTAAAAGATTTTTTTAGTTTATGATGAATTATCTTATTTTAAAAAAGTGTTTTTGAAATGTTAAACTTATTTAATAAAGCAACTGGCTCTTACATTTTAAAATATTTTTTTTAGACTTTATGATAAATTATCTTATTTTAAAAAAATGTTTTTGAAATGAGTTCCGTGAGACGGTCCTTACTCAAAGAATTAATATAAGATTATAATATAAAAATATTACCTAACACAAAAAAATATTATATAATTTATTATGTCTGACTTGACTCATCTCATTTCACGAAATGAAATCCTTTAGATATTCTTGTACAACTACTCAAAAAATTATTATAAGACTTAATTAAGATTAAAATAAAAACATTAATACTGAAACTAAATGCAAACAAATGAAAAAAATAAGAAGATTATTTTTCCTAATTAAGAATTATTTTCCTTATTTAGATTAGTTGGGACTTGGGAGTGATAAAAAAATATTACATTGTGCAGAAATTGGAGGAGGAATTATTATAAGACTTAATTAAGATTAAAATGAAAACATTAATATTGAAACTAAATGCAAACAAATGAAAAAACTAAGAAGATTATTTTTCCTAATTAAGAATTATTTTCCTTATTTAGATTACTTGGGACTTGGGAGTGATAAAAAAATATTACATTGTGCTGAAATTGGAGGAGGATAGACATTTAAACGTGTTTAGGATGAATAGAGAAAATAGATCGAACACAAAGTAATATATATATATATATATATATATATATATATATATATATATATATATATAATTTTTTCATTTAAAAGATAAAATTCGAATTTAATTTTTTTTTTATAAATTGAAATTGGGATGTGCATATCAAAGGGTGTGATGTGTTTAGTAAAAAAAAAACAAAGGTTTAAAAAAAAGTCAAAAAGTAAAATTACAATCTTAGAATTGATTGGGACTTGGGAGAGAGAAATATAAGCATAGGCGAATGAATAGCTATGCAGCCTCCTTCAGTATCGAAACAAAATCCCTTGTTCTACTCACAAAGACAGTATCTTGATTCTTCTCCATTTCTTTTCCTTGAACAAAATTCCCGTTACAAATGGAGAACTCTTCGCCTCTTCCTCATTCTTCTAATCCATACGCTCAATCCCTTCTTCAAAATCCCACCAATCACGTCAACCAGGCCACTCAGAGTAAAGCCATGAAAAACTTCCAAGAATTTATCGTCAAACTCGCTGAAACTCACCCAAACAAGCCCTTAGCGCCGCCCGCCAAAACCCTTCTCCATGGTCGCTTGAATCTCTTTGTTGCTGACTATAAAACCCCCACTCACCTCCCTTATTCTGCGGTAATCATCTTTCCGCCACCACATTTATGTGATTTATTCACGATTTCTCTGTGCGTTTATGGGAAATAATGCATGTGGGGTCTTCATGTTTGACAGGCTAGAATTGCTTGCAATTTCAAATTTATGTTCATGCATGGTGGATATATGCATCAATGCATGTCTTGGATTCATCAATCGAGAATCTTATTTTGGTTTTTGGGGTGTAATTTATGTAATAGTTTTTGTGAATTAAGGTTTTTTTTTTAATGTGGGTTGTGCTCAGGATATTATTGTATATGTTCTATTGTTTCCATGAATCCGTATGTTTATATACAATAGATTAAGAAAGAAGCTATATAACTATTAATATGTAGAATAGTTGGCAGAAAATGAGCAATTATTGTTGATAGGCTTTTAGGGAAGGCTCTAATGCTCATTAGTTTAGTCCTAAGACCTAAGTTGAGAGCTTTATTTCATATTGGAAATAGGTAGGGAAGAACTTGGAATTTAAGGAGCGTAGCATTCACCCTCAAAAGCCGTCTCAATAATTTGAAGCAATTGTTAATTAGGCAGTGGGGTTTTGCATCTTGTTGAGTTTATACTTTACTTGGTAGTTCAGCACATTGATTGTTTTAATTTGTTTTTCAACCTTTTTGACCTTATTGCTTCAACCGATCGCTATTGAATAATCTCATTAGCATTCATTTAAGTTGGAGGCAGAATTTTGTAGTGGCACCTTGAGAAGCTTTAAAGATCATTTTGGTGATGTTCAGTGGCATTGGATAAGTTTTAAAGAAATTGTTTTGTATTAGTTAGTTTCTAAGCTTCTTTAGTTAGTTGAAGTTTTCTTGATTTAAACTCTCTCTGTCTTCCAGATGATACAAAGGGCTCTTGAAGAGTTGAATGAAAAAAGGGGCTCTACTGAGGAATGTATATCAGAGTATCTTGAAAACATATATGATAATTTGCCATTAGCACACTCAGTGTTACTGAAGCACCATTTGGAGAAACTTTGTGAGTCAGGTGAGATTGTAGTGACTCGTGGCCAGAGATATGCACTTGCTGGTTATCTGAAATCAAGTAGGAACATTAAGAAAAAACCACCAAGGGGGAATTGGAGGACTGACTGTGCCAAAGTGAGACGCAACAGGCGTAAGCAGAAATTCAGTAAAAAAAGAAATCAAGAAGAATCTGAAGATGACGTTATTAAAAGTCATCATGGATCTTATGAGAAAAGGCAACAATTAACTGTAAATAGAGCATGTAGTAAAGATAAGACAGATCAAGCAAAAAAATTGCTATCTTGTGTTGATGGAGAAAATGGTTGTCGTAGAGATCCCATCTTATTGCTCACTGATGGAAAGAAATACACGAAGGATGTGAGGTCAGAGCAACTAGAGATTGTGCCTTGTGAAAATGTGAAAGCTGGCATTTGTTCTATGCACACACAAGGTCAGCAAGAAAGGGACCGGTCTCGACTTTCATCTCCTGAAAGGCCTCCTGGTTTTGACTCAATTGGAGTCGAGAATTTACCTCATTCAGGATCAAACCGGGCTTGGAGACAGACGAGGCGTTGGAATAGGAAACCCAAAGCCATGACTGCAACTTCCTCTAAAGCAGAAGAACATCATGAAGAGAATCAAGAACTTCTAAAAGCAGATATTGTGGAACCGAATGAACATAAACCTCAAGGGAAGCAACTACGCAGGAGTTTAAGACTGAGCTCAAATCAGCCATGCCCCGAAGCAATTGAAGCAGCCCGTATGGATGAACCTCAGCATCCATCAAATTGTCGAAGATTAAGGGTGATAATGAAATCAAAGCCCGATGCATCAGATATCGAGAATCCAGGAGTAGTTAATGAAATAGCGAAACTTTAATGCTCCCGCAAAATGATCACCAAAACATGAAGTTGCCGGATCTTGAGGATCGTCGAGAACCTTGGCGTTGAATTGTGTAATCTTCCATGAACACTAACACCAGGAGATTGGAAGGTTTAGAAGATGGAGTCTTCGAGATCAAAGCTACTAGACATTTTTATTTAACATGGGAGTATGAGGCTGAATCCTTTCTTTGCTTTAAGTATTTAGTACATTTATCATCTCTGATGTTAGGTAAGTTTTAACTTGAACAACAGGTTAAATTATGTAAGAATTATTATATGATTGTTGTGCTGTTTAAATAGTTGTAACTCCATTGATGAAGGCTCGTTTAAATATTTGTAACTCCATTGATGAAGGCTCTGAACATCATGCTTTCTGCTGAATGAAGCCTGAACAAGTCCGAAGATTTGGCATTGATTGGGGTAGTTGTTCAGTGGTTAAACAAACAGAAAACAAGTTGATTAGAGAGAATCAGTGAACCAGAATCTTAAAAATTTTAAATAAGTGAAAAGGACACCAAGAAAGCTTTTCTTTGGCTGTTCTTATTATTATTTCCGCACTTACAATTTAGGAAGTTGTGGATCTTTTTTGTGTGCATGTTATTTCTTGTGTTTCGATTTGGTGTTTTTATTTATCAAGGCAGCATTATAGTTAAAGATTGCACGTTGACTCTTTGTGATAATTATTACTTGTATTGCTAAAAAGTTGGAATCTTTAAGACCAAGTTCAAGAAGGAGAATAATTAATCAGAATAAATAGTTGAATCAAAATCTAGGAGGTGGGTTATTTTGGTCCCACCTGAAAGATTATAAAAGTGTTATTTTTCAAATGATGGTGATCAGTGAAGGCCGAAACACAACTCTGAGAATTTTGAATCAGACAAGTTCGCCGCAGGAATAGCTTTCGATACACATTGATAGAGATGGTTGTTGCCTTCAAATTTCATTCAACACTGAAAAGTAGGGCATATTCTCTTTTCTGCTCTTTCATGAATTTAGAACCCTATCACTTAATAATTAATATATCACTCTTTCTTATTTGAAGGGATTTGGTGTACTGATTCTATGGGGGTTTGAGAACTGCTTCGTTCAGCAATTTGACGTTGGAGTAAATTGTACCAAGAATTCAGGTAAGTATCTTAATTTATTCGTTTATTTGACTTGTTTTCTCAAGATCAATTTGTATTTTTCTTTGTAATTCCTGTTCAATTGATGATCACAGTTTATTAAGTTTTTCCCAACTTTGAGCATTTCTTACTTTTGGCATTCCTCGTTTAGTTTTTTCTTCTTTCATGTTGATTGATTTAGTGACCTATGTAATAGTAAGATGTCTTTAAGTACAGGAAATTTTGGATTACTCACTAATCCATACAAAGTAAATCAATTTAATTTGTGATTGGAACTTGGAAGTATGCGTCTCTATTGCGTGTCTTCATTTATAATAAGCAATTATCGGCATGTAATTTCCCACTTGTTAGAGCAACAGCTCATAGATTAGGCTGTAAGTTAGATCCTGTAAGTTAGATCCCTTTTTTTTAATCAGTTGCTTTGAGCTTTAAAATACATGCATTCGTGCTGGCTTTTCTTTGAAGTCTCTACCGTTTCCTTTCTCTTTTTGTGTGGTCAATATGAGCTCCTAACCAATGTTCTCCACAGGGATTTAAAACTTGAAACGTCATTGCTGATGCTGCAAGATAAGGATTTGTGATCTTGGCTAGCTTGGATTTCATTAGTGATGCCCAATCTGCTGTTGTTTGGACTGTATATCATCTGTGCAGTAATTTTTGAAGGGTATATCACACTCTATTCTCTTTTAGGGTATAATGGGATAGCTTCTCCTAAATCATCAGCCTCGTCAATTCCATCTCCTAATATACAATCAAACACATAAACGTTTTTCAGTACCTTTTCCCAATACTTCCATTTTTAATTTCTTTTCCAAAACGTCTCATACAGCACTCAAAAAATGCATCACAACATTTTCTTACTCTTTCTAATGATTTATTGAGGAGCTATACACCAAATGTTACTGTGCTTGTAATAATTTTTAGTTAACAATTTTGACAGGAGCGCCGACTTCTATAAGATTATGTGGCAACTTGGTGGTATCGTCCTCCTAAACTCTGTGCTTCCCTTTTCTCGAAAGTAAGTTTCCTTATTGAATGCAATTTTCACATGAAATTACACCGATCACTATTTTATCATCCTTGTTAGCTATTAATATGACCATTAATATGACCGTCACTATATTCTAAATAAATCGTTAGTTATTAGTATGACCATTAATATTTTTCGATGTCATCAAAGTGTTGATTGAAGATACATTGCAGTAGTAGCCTCTGATGATGGACACTGGGGAATATCTAATTGAACCTATCCATTGAGGCCTATTAACCTTCTTTGTATCCATGTTCTCCCTAATCATGTAAAACTCCCTGCTTCTTATGATCTGTGATTCCTGTTCTAGATCAGTGTTAGAGTAGTTTTATGTAGGTTTATGCTAATGACATATGTGACTTTTGAAATCTCCAAGATGTCTTGAGAATGTTTGGCTGGGACTACCTTCTCAGCACATCTCCTCTTTGCTTTCTAGTCGTTACATTTCAAATTTGAAAGTTGATTATTTATCAGAATTGTGGGATTTACTTTCTATTTTTAGACTTAGTAGATTTTGATAAAATCCCTTCATGTGCTACACTCTTGAAGTCTTGATATGATTTTAATTCTTGGATCAGTTCTGAAAATGTAGAAAAGGCCCCATCACATTATATCTCATTTCAGGTAATGCCAAATATTAAATACTGAACATCAGGAAGTTTATCCGTACAATGTAAAATGATCACAAACACTATATGCAATCAGATCCTGAAAGTTGTGTGTATTTTTGCATAAATGCTTAGTGGTAAAAAAATTCTTTCATGGGAAAGATGTACTTTCCATCAATCTAATCTCGTAATTGATTTTAGTTCACCTTCTTGAAGATTATTTCTAAGAAAATCTCTGTAGTTTCAGGAAATAGGAGCAATATATGATGAATATTTGAGTCAATTATGAACCAGAGCATATTGGCTAAACAAGTTGGTATCTTATGCTATCTGCAGATTTAAAATCAAAAAGCACATTGATATTTGAGACCTGTTTCGCTGTTGCAAAAGATGGATCGCTTGGCTCTTTGTTGGCTTCGGAGTCTACTCAGTTTTGATCCAAGGATCATCCATCTTCTGAAGAAGTAAGCTTTGGTATGATCAAATATTACATTGTACAAATCGATTGATTCAAATCTCAAATACTAGATGTGTTAGTCTTGATACTATCACTATATCCAAGGCACCAGAAGATCCATGTTTTTTTATATGGCGTTAGTGAATGTAGAAGATGAGTAGATGAGCCTGTTAGAAACGTCAGCTCTTTAATTAGTACTTTGTGACCATAATGTTAATAACTGGACACGCTTAGTTGCAAATGACAGGTTTTTGCAGCGATGATATCTCAATCATATAGGTATTTGTCTCAATCTGATAAATCAAGAAATATATTATTCCCTTTTACAATTTTCCCCGGCTTCATGTTTTAATGTAAGAACTTTTATAGTCTCAGATTTCGAATTCGTACACATGTCTGTTTATGAGTAAAGCTGTTGATAACATATCGTGTAACCATTTAGTATTGTTCGAACATTAAATGGCTGTGCCAATAGGTTGTCGTTGTGTTTCTTCAGTTCTGCAATACTTATCTGATTAGTACATGGCTAATGGTTTTATATAATTTTATGTTTGAAGATGCTGTGCAGCATCTGAGTTGTAGTGTGAGCATGAGAGTAAGTGAAAGCATGAGCAATAATGAAGTGAAAGTGTGGTGCAAACTGCAAACTCAGTAGTGATTGCATATGATGAGCTTTGCATAGGTTTTTCTTGTCTGAAATTTCTGAAGCCAAATGGGAAGAGTCTTACCTTTTTGCTTACGGAAACCTTGTCCATAAGTACAAGTCTTCAAAGTGTTTCTAGTACTTGAGGATATCTTAACATGCTATGTTTGGTTCAAATTTTTTATTTTTATTTAAATCGCTCCCATTTTGCCTCTAATACAAGAAATAATCATTTTAATTAATTCTATTTAACCACCAATACACAATTATCCATAAATAACCAAGTAAAAACAATGGAAACTAATAGCAAATATTTATATTGTGGATTCAACTTGAATTATGGAACACGCTTCTAAACATAGATCAAGAATTGAGGACCTACTTGTTTCCATGGGGACACAATTGTAGAATGTAGGCGCCCTAATGTCTTGTAACTGGTTACGATATCTACAGTTTAAAAAAAAAAAATTATATATATAAATAATGTACATTAAACAAATATTTTTGGCAAAACCAATAAGCTATTGTGTACTCAATATTGGTTAGTGAGCCAGCCTCTATTGGCAAAACTCAATGATAAAATTTGGAAGATTGGATTTGTCTTGGGAAGTAAGCTCTCCTAACATGGAAGATATGATTTTTTTTGGAAGATATAATTTACACATAACACATTAATTAATCAAACATATGTTAGTTTTTGAAGGTTGAATATTTATGTTAGGTATTCATCCACTTTGTTTTAGTAGGTGGACTATATTTTTGGACAAATCTAAAACAAATTTGAGTTTATCTTCATGGGATGAAGAAATTATATTTGCACCATCCGGTTTAATTTGATTGTAACTTTACAATATATAATTATATTGAAATTCAACACTTTCTCATTACCAATGAAAATTAATATATTTTCCCAATTTTACCCTCGTATTTATTTTGATACTAGTCACTAGATCTTCGTTTTGTTGAAATTTTATAAAATTTTGCTACTCCAAAACAAGATAACATGATCATTTATATATAATTATATCATCTAATGTTATACTACCTCCGTCCCACCTTATTTTGCCTACTTTCCATTTTTGCTTGTCCCAACTTATTTTGTCAACCCAAAAATGACAAAAAAAAAGCACTAAAAAAGCATAAACTTAAACATTCAATCAACAGTCAACTGTATTTTCTTAGGATCCGTGCCGATCAAAGTAGGCAAAATAAGCCGGGACGGAGGGAGTATTATAATATATGTAAGACAGACGTAAGTAATAGTAAAATTGAAATAATGTGGTATAAAATAATAAAAGTAAGTTTTTGTGATTTGTGAGGCGCGTTAACTCAAAGCTCATTACCCAGAAAATAGTAAATGAATCTTCAATACTTCATTCCATTACAATTAAGTATCATTTTAAAAATTTTGTTATAAATTAAAAAATAATATAAAAATTGAATAAATATACACTTAGTTAATCAAGCAATTTAATATTTAAAATTTGAAATAAAATCAAACTAATTCCAAAAAAGAAAAAAATTATAGCAAATTCCCATTTAAAAATAAAATTGTATTAAAATCTAAAAATAACATATAATTTAAAATAAAACGTAATCATTAAAACAACAATTATCTGATATCGAAAGCGTAATATTAATAAGATAATGTAAGAGAAATTTGTTGTGAAATGATATAAATAAGAGGAGAGAATGAATGAGACAAATGGGTCCGTATTGTTCCCTGGTAGGAGACAGAAGTGGGGCGGAATGATGAAGGGGGTCCCACTGGACATAGTATTTGTGGAATATTAGCCACACTGTCTGGTTAATGCTGGGAATAAATAATGATGTCGGCCTCGTGTGCATGTGGATTCATCTACCCCCAATGTGGCAAAACATTACCCACATTACTCGCTTTCAAATTAACAAATACACCCCCTTTTTATTTCATTTTCTTTCCACTTATGATTCATCCGACAATTCATTTCCTACTTGTCTTTTTGCTGCATATTCAACACCAATTTACCATCCCCATATTAATACTCCTCACCCAAAAAAAATTATCGACAAATTTGTTACTACTTTGTTTTAGAAATAATTACGAAACTGTGACCAATAATGTTTGCAAATTGCTAATATCAGGTTTGCTTCTGTTTCAAAGATTGCACTAATGGAGGAATTACTTGGAAGAGATAATATTAATTCCCATCACAATTCACACGTGCGTTTGTAACAGCAAATCTTTTCCACAAGAAAAGGCAGCAGATAGTTTCTTTAAATCTTTTACAACTAATTCTTGTCGTTTACGTACACCAAAGGAGATATGTTTATGCCTTCTACTTCATTAATAAAAATGTTGTGTTTTATTTTAAAATATACTACTTTGTGTGTCCAAAAAGTAATATAGAAGTAATATTTTTTCCTCTTATGTATAATTTGATGAAGCCCCGTAAATACACCGATTATGGAATGGTGGAAAAGTATTATTCCATATAATGACACGAAAATGACTGGTAGAAAAATATTATTCTTATCATAGAATTAGCTAGACATCAACTATTAGTAAAAAAATGTTGGCAGCATTTAAAATTGAAGTAAATTCGGAATAGAATATTCATTTAATTCATACACACAACTTCCCAATATTAATTTGAATAAAGGTCAAAGACAATCATCGCTTTCAATGAATAAGAGTGTTGAAGAGCCAAAAGAGGAGGTAATAATGTCTTAACAAATTAAATTCCCCTTTTCAACTATGGTTAATTAGACTTTTAACTATAATTTTCTTTTCCTTATCTTTTCCTTTCCTTTTAATTAGGAAAAAATCAAGAACTTCCTCATCTGGATTGTCGATCTTAAATCACTCAATCGAATATGATGTAAATTAAGGAATGTATTCAAATGGTAGACAATAGCAAAAAATCAAGAAATATATCCAAATGAGAAACAACAATGGGAAGATACAAAATTATCTTTCTTTGTAGCCTTTTCTTCCCTTTTCATAATGGAAAGATGAGTAACCTCCATGGCTCTATGTCGGGTTTTGTTTCCTAGTTCAGCTCCCTTTTCTCCCACACACAAATGCTTTTGCTATTTATATTTCGAGGAATATTAGTTTTCTCCAAAGCATCAGCCATGCATTAACTAATTATTTTTACATGATTTTACCGCTACCAATTAATTACAATAAGTTAAATTATTAACTAAATGTTTATCTATAATCACATTAGAAAATGGCTTAACGTGAGAGAGATTTTTTGGATCCTTTTATCTATATATGTATTATTATTTATAAAACTGCAAATAAACTCAAAAACATTTGCTCATTTCTACCAAAATTGTCCTTATTTACTTTTTTTTTTCTCAAATTAAATGGAATAAAAATTGATTATTGAAAATTTATCTATAATTATTGTTCTTACTTCTTAAATAAGAAATATATCAATCTTTTAATCAGTTTCCTCAAATTTTATACAAAATTTTAAAACGACATTTTATTTTGAGCTGAAAAGAGTACTATTTTACTGAAATCTTATATTAGCTTTTATATGTTATCACTTACGTAGAGTATTTTAATAGACTCAAGAATCTAGATACCGCAGATGATCTCTTTGATATGTAGATTGCATTTTTATGAGACAAGTCCAAAATAAACATAGAAAACCCAATAAAAGAAAACGCAAAGTATGATAATGAATTTGGCAAATAAATTCCATTTCATCATATGTCTCTCATAGCAAATATGTGACAGTAGATGAAATAATAATATTTTCTCATCACGGTTCAAGTGAAATGCAAAATTAGACATAGACATTACCCGAAAACGAAAGACAGAAACATAAAAAAACAGCAGAAATGATAATTAAAGCTGGGAAAAAGGAGATAGCTAGGTAATTGGAGGGTGAAGGTGGTTACCAATCATTTCAACAGCTGACCTTTAAACCGACACACAAAGGGGACCCTTGTTTCTTTGTCACAGTACCTTATTCAATATGACACGTGGCGTGCATCACACGGCTCACACTCTTTGACTTCACGACCATAGTCCACTTTTATTACCAATTCTTCATCTTAATTAATATATTCTTCTATTTCAACGAAACCCTTATTTGGTTTTTGACCATTTCACACACCATTTGATAAATTAGAATAATTTATAGGCGTGGGAAGGGATTCAACCATCCAACAGTTTTGGTTTCTCCTTTTCTCATTTACCTTTTATGTATGTGTATACATACATGTGCGTGCGTGTGTGTATGCATTACTTCACGACTATTTGTTGTCTGGACAAATATAAATTGGTTGTGGTCCTCTTCTTAAGTTTCTCTCTATATCTGTTTTCAGTTTAGTTTCATGGAGAATTTTCTTACAAAGTCTTCTTCTTTGGATTTAACCATAGCCATGCCCGGATTCTCTTCTTCTCCGTCCCTTCCCTCCTCCGGTATGAAACTACCAGCTCCGATTTATTGTGTATTTGTGTGCGTGTGTGTGTGTGTGTGTGTTTTTTCTTATAATCATATATATATATATATATATGCTAGTGACTTATTGGATTTTGATCAGTATTATAAATTCATGATTTTATTGATGAGTGTACCTACTTTGTCTCTTTAGCTAACGGATAATATTTATTTTATGAAAGAAAAAAAAATTGTGGGTTGAGAGGTAATTACTTGGATATATTATTTGACATAAAGAATTTAAATAGGGATCCTTTGCATGGTGGATCTTCTTATATGATATAATTAAGATATTTCTTTTCATTTTATTTTCAACAGTCTAATTATGTTAATGAATGATGATCTACACCGATTCATATATGTACATCTCAGTCCAATTTGTTAATTTTTGTGCGTGTTGATAATGTATAGGGGAAAGTGGAGGTGGTGGAATGAAAGAACTGGACATAAATCAAGTGCCCTCAGAAGAAGAATGCATGGAAGAAGAAGATGAAAGCCCGAATGGATGCCCGGCCCCACGAAAGAAACTTCGTCTCACGAGAGAACAGTCTCGTCTTCTTGAAGAAAGCTTCAGACAAAACCACACCTTAAACCCTGTATGTAATCATCAATTGTGATATATATTGTTTTTTGTAATTAGAGTGAGAGAGAGGGAGAAGAGAAATAATATATAGTACTGTTTTATGCAGAAAGAGAAGGAGATCTTAGCAGATCAATTACAGCTAAAGCCAAGGCAAGTGGAAGTATGGTTTCAAAACCGTAGAGCAAGGTAGGTACTTTTAATATTTGTTAATCTTCTTTCTTGCAGGAATTAATATTTGACCTTTTAAGGTTTAGGACTTATTCAAAGAATGTGTATTCATGAGCATTGTGAGAATGTTAAACATATTGTAAGAACATCATTGTGCTATTGGGGTTTGTAAGAACGTTAAATGTGTAATAATATGTGATCAATTAATTACACATAATAAATAGCTAGGTTTGAAAATTTGACCAAGCATTCAATTCTCTCTACTTCCTTGAGATATGTTGCAAACAAGGATGAAAATATCAATATCTTAATTTTATGAAAATATCATGGATATATTGTATCGGTAAAATTCAAAAATTGTGTATTCATGAGCATTGTCAGAATGTTAAACATATTGTAAGAAAATCATGTGCTATTGGGGTTTGTAAGAACGTTAAATGTCTAATAATATGTGACATCAATTAATTACACATAATAAGTAGCTAGATTTGAAAATTTGACCATGCATTCGATACTCAATAAATTGATAAAATTTTTCATTTTTTATTGACTATGTGAAAAAATGAAAATATCGAAGATATATGAAATATCGAAGATATTTTCGAATATTTTTATTCTGGGTTGCATGAGAATAAAAATTATTGGGACATCTCTTTTTCAATGCTATTAATGCACACTAAATGCACACATTCATGTATACATTGCATTTATTGATGATAGCAGGAGATAATTTTTGCTTCTTCTCGTTTGATCACTAATGATATGAACATATGTATAGGAGCAAGCTGAAGCAAACAGAAATGGAATGTGAGTATTTGAAAAGATGGTTTGGATCACTGAGAGAACAAAACAGGAGACTAGAGAAAGAGGTGGAGGAGCTGAGGGCCATTAAAGTGGGCCATCCCCACGCCCTTCTCTCCCCGCTGCCTTCTTCCCTCACTATGTGCCCTCGTTGCGAGTGCATCACCACCACCCGCCAACGACAAACGGCCTCTTCTCCGGCCGCGACTAACCTCCGCCGCCTCTCATAATTAACCTATATATATATATATATATATAAATGTTGTGTATTTGAAAGAAAACATGCATGTGTCCGAATTAGTATATATAAGTAGACTAGTTCTTCTTCAGCTAAATCCACATTAATCTCTCAACACTAACAAACATTGTACCTTCTTCGCTGTAACTTTGCATTTATTTTTGTCACTCTTTATTGACCTGGAAAAAACATTAAATATCGAATTCTTAGCCCAGTCAAAATTCTTACAAATTTATATGGGCTAGGCCGAGTTGAACAGCTCAAGTTCATAATGGGCTAATGGAATTCTAAGATAAAGAAAGGCCCATTATTGGATCCTATCAAAGACACGGCATTATTTTTATCTAAATTCAAAAAAAAAAGAAAAAAAAATTAACCAACAAGGATAGTTACTATCCAGTATTCCCCAACACATTTCATAAAAGAATCAACAGCTAGCCGAAGTAATTTAGAATGAATTAAATTTTCTCACTTGCAGTGCATTTTTAATTAAAAAGGTCTTGCATGTCTAATGATTTAATAAATCGAAAATACAATTTTTTTTTTGAACTCAACCAATAATAAAATTATAACCATGTTTGATAATTGAATGGAATTTTTTTTATGTTTTATTTTTACTTGGGGGAAATACGATATATAATTTTAAGTAAGTTATTTGGACAAATAGGATTTGGACAGGAGTAATAAGTAGGCATCTGAGAGCCCAATGGGCCGACAAAGCATTTGTCAAAACTAGCGTAAAAGAAATTTTGGAATGGGAACCTTTCTTTTCCCAAGCTTTTAATTTATTTTATCTTCTAATATATATATATATATATTTCGAATCTACATTTTCCTAGCCTTTATGTGGATAAAAATCTAAATGGGTAGCTGAACTTACATATTTTTCCAATATTGAAGCAAAACTATATTCATGTTTATCTTATATAATTTTTCAGTACTCGTAATGTCTTTGTTTCTTGTATACAGAAGTTGATATCACAAAGTGATGTATCCAACCTAATCAATATAAGCAAAATAAATAAATCCATAATTATGATACATTAAAAATCATGTTTCCTGATCTCGACTACCTATCCTAATGATTAGTACATTGCATAGTTAAGTAGGGCTCCCAACTCACAAGTGAAAGAAAAATCTTTTATTACTACTTTGACCCACCAAACATAATATAAGTTTGTGAAATTGTGATCCACATGAGATTTTATTCTCTAATTGTGATTCTGGATTGTTTAGCAATCTTAATTTTTAAGTTAAAATCTAAAATTAGATTAATTTAATTATATTAGTCGGATGGGAGTATGAGTTGGAGTAGCTATAGGCCAAACAAAACATTGTTTATTATTTTTTAGGTAAAAACCATAGAAAAGGGGAGAGAGTAATGGAGGTGGGTAGGGAAACCACAAAGAAAAAAAAAGGGTATCAGCTTTTCTACTAGCATATGATAATGTCACTCAATTATGCATATATCTTTAATTTGGTACATGCATATATGGTGTGATTGTGACTTATTTTAATTACAAGTAAAATAATAATCTAAACCTATTTCATAGTCATTTTTATTTTGTATTAAATAATTAATTATTTGTTTCAGAAAAATGATAAACCTAAGTCAAATAATTTTATCTCAAGGTGGAATGGCAAAAATTGAGAGTCAAAGAGCAATTGTCAAAAGTGTGCAATTTTATTAACTATTTTTGTACCCGTGTAATCGAGCTTCATAATTCATTTAATTAACATTTCTTCTTAATTATATATTTGTTATAATAATTTTACTTTTCATATAATGAGAAAATGTGATCATTATAGTTATCGATGGGAAGAATTGCGAACAATTGACATTTTATCATTTTTGATATTTGTTATTTTATATATATACGATACTTCTCTCTTACTCCGTAAAATATTATTTCTGATATGTTTTATTTTCATTTGTTTTCCTAAAAATGTCAAAGTTAGTTGTTTGTTGGTGGAGTTTCGTTGTTTTAATTGTTGTGTTAGGTTTTTTTTTTTCACATATGTTGTTGACAATGATCAAAATTTGGATTTTTCGAATAAATTTACATATTTATTTTTAAATTGGTAAATTCATCTCCATTACGAAAAAAGTTAAAGTCGTGTTTACTTTTAAAATTGGTAAAGTTGAAATTTGCTTTTTACACTTTCAATTTCTTTGATTTTGCCTCCATATCTATTATTTTTAGTCCTCATATTTTTTTTATTGCTTTAAAAAGAATTTTTTTTAACAAAAATAAAAGTATATTTTATAAGTAATCATAAAATATAGTGTATGGGGCAACCAAAAATTGAAAATATTGGAAGCCAAATTAAAATTAATGTATTATATAATTTATTCAAACAATTCTAAAATTTTGTTTGAGATGTGTCAATAATTTTTAAATTATAATTAAGTATATGATCGCATATTTTACGAGTTGATTTTTTACTTTTCAATATTTATATATTATTAATTTTTAGATATTTAGATATTATTTAGGAATATGAAGAGGAAGAAAGAAGGTGAAAAAAGAGAAATTGTAACGGTTTTTTAAAAGGGACACACGGCAGCTCTAGATTTCTCCAAAGTATTGAGGTGACAGCTCCAAATTTATCCTAAAAGCTTAGGTGACGAGCTTTGAAAGAGCAAAACCCTACTTTTATAAGTATAGATTTGTTTGGAGTTTAGTTCCCTAAACCTTTTTCTAGCAATTTAATTTATATACTCAAAATATGTATTATAACCATATATAATTAGATTTCACTTCACCTGTCGAGTCTATAGATTGTTGTCTTTCAAAACATAATAAAAAAATGAGAAAATGAATCCTGATAAATACAAGCAATAATACTATCTTTGAATTATAATAAACATATAACTTCAAAGAATTTTCAACTCAAATAATAATAAACATACAACTTCAATCTTTCAATTTCGAGTTTAGTTACGTAATTAAGGCATATTCAGATATCCTCACGTAACTAATTTTGATCATAATAAAAAAAAATTCAAGTTTTGAACTCAAATAATTTTCAAGCATTTAAGATGAAATATTTGGTCCGATGCGATGTAGTATTGTAAGAGTGTTTGGGGGTGATCAACTACAGCAGGTTGCATCACTATCGGTGGACCAGCCAATCACGGAAGGCTGATCGAACTGCCGCACGTGAAACAACTAATCAATCACAAGCACCTATTTCCTTTTCTATATATTTATTTATTTATTTATTCATTTATTAATGTTTCAATTTCATCAATTACAACTAAAGTGGTTTTCTTTTGGACTTTCAATAATTAAGAGAGAATATGTTTGACACTCAAATGAAAATTAGTACCAATTCTCACTATTTATGATGTATGCTGCCTTGATGTAATTCCAATTAGCTAACTATTTATCGTAGGAAATTTTTTACTTTATAAATTGAGCAATGAAGTCTATTTCAAGTGACCACATACTGTTTATATTGTAATATATATATATATATATATATATTTAAAAATATTAGCTTTAGTATTAATATATACTTCATGGTAGTTTTGATGGTTTATATTAAAAAATGGGGAACAATTTCTGAATGTGCGTTTGATGATTTAAATGAAAGTATTAATGGCATCGAGTCATTGTCTCTCACAAATGCAACATAGTTAAACAGTCATTAATTGCAAACAAATTTTTTTATTGGTAGACACAAAAGAAAAAAAAAAATTTGACCTATAAATACACCTTTAAAATGCCAGGCCCATCAATTTAGGCGATTTATTTAAGGAAAAAAAACTTGTATCTCAACATTATTTAAAAGATCAATAAATATGAAACAACAAAACATTATTACAAATGTATTAATTTATAAACTGCTTATCCATATAAAAGGAAAGAAATAAAGATTAAAGGATGATAACCAAAAAAAAAAAAACACCACACATTACTTCTATATAAATATATAATCTAAGCGAAATTGGAAGAACTCAACTGGATGCAATTATTTATTTTTCCATTTAAATGCATAAACCGAATTAACATAATTTATGCTAGATTCAAAACCTTTCAATTAACTTATCTACATTATAAATCATCAACAAGAACATAAGATCATCATTCAATAATTATGGGTGATTTTAGTAGTAACTAATAATTAATCAAAGCCTCCAAACTTTGCGACGTTTACTAGAAAGCCACATGTATAGTAGTTAAGCACAGCATGTGATCACCTAAAAAACATTTGTATTTAAATTAACAATCACACACTTAAATTAAGCATGTAAATAAGGCATGCTATTTTCCACCTATACATACATATATATATATATATATATATTATACATAAGCTTTGTATTAACACTCCACTCTGTAACTTCTCTGTCTCTCTCTCTCTCTAGAAGTGCTGCACTGCAAGAGCAGAGAGAATACACATACTTTTATTCAGAAACAGTTACATAACGACTTTTTCTTTCCACTTTGTGCTTTTCTCGAGCACTATATCGCAATCTCAACAAGAAAGCTTTCGAGGGGAAGTGTGTGATCGGAGAATTCTCACTTGATTAAGATGATAAGTTGGCACGATCTTTACGTTGTGCTGACTGCAGTGGTTCCACTCTATGTCGCCATGATTTTGGCTTACGGCTCTGTTCGCTGGTGGAAAATTTTCACCCCCGATCAGTGCTCCGGCATCAACCGATTCGTGGCCATTTTCGCCGTTCCTCTTCTCTCTTTCCATTTCATTTCCAGGAACAATATCTACGCTATGAACTTCCGGTTCATCGCCGCCGATTCTCTGCAGAAGGTTATCATGCTTGTGGTCCTCGGAGTCTGGGCTAATTTCACCAAAAACGGCAGCCTCGAATGGTCTATCACCATTTTCTCTCTCTCTACTCTCCCCAACACGCTTGTGATGGGCATTCCTTTGCTGATCGCCATGTACGGAAACGAGGCAGGGAGCCTCATGGTTCAGATTGTGGTGCTTCAATGCATCATTTGGTACACTCTGTTGCTCTTCCTGTTCGAGTATCGCGGCGCTAAAATGCTGATTATGGAGCAGTTCCCTGAAACAGCCGCCTCAATTGTTTCCTTCAAGGTTGAATCTGACGTCGTTTCGTTGGACGGGCAAGATTTTCTTCAAACGGATGCTGAGATTGGCAATGATGGGAAGCTTCACGTCACCGTGAGGAAATCGAACGCTTCACGGCGGTCGTTAGGCCATGGTTCCTTCTCCGGCATAACCCCTCGGCCATCGAACTTAACGGGGGCTGAGATTTACAGTCTGAGTTCGTCAAGGAATCCAACCCCTCGAACTTCGAATTTTAATCACACTGATTTTTACTCGATGATGGGGTTTGGAGGAAGATTATCGAATTTCGGGAATTCTGATACGGGTAGATTGTCGAATTTCAACATGGGCGATATGTGCTCGGTGCAGTCATCAAGAGGGCCAACTCCACGGCCATCGAATTTCGAAGAAAACTGCGCTCAAGGAGGCCTAATGACCTCTCCACGATTTGGTTTTTATCCGCCGCAGATGGCGCCAACTTCTTACCCTGCTCCAAATCCCGAAATCGCTTCTGCTATACCCAAGGTCTCGAAAAACCATCAAACACAGCACCAACAACAGGGTGGTAAGGCTAATCACGACGCCAAAGAGCTTCACATGTTCGTGTGGAGCTCCAGCGCGTCGCCAGTCTCTGAAGTCGGGGGCGGCGGCGGCCTACACGTGTTTGGTGGGCAGGATTTCGGTGCTTCCGAGCAATCCGGAAGGTCTGACCAAGGTGCTAAAGAAATCAGGTTGTTAGTTACTGACAACCCTCAAAATGGGGAAACCAAAGGTGAATTATTTGTATTATTCTTGATTCATCAATTGTTTATAATGTTTTTTTAATGTTGTGACGCAAGGTATTTGATGATTTGCCTGTGTGGCATTTTTTTATGAAGCTGTTCCGCAAACTGGGGAATTTGTTGGGGAAGACTTCAGCTTTGGGCGTGGAGAGAGAGATCACGGAGATGATGGGAGGGAAAAAGACGGTGCTGCCCGGCTGTCGAAACTAGGGTCCAGCTCAATGGCCGAACTTGACCCCAAGTCGACTGGTAGTAATGATGGTGGTGCCGGAAAACATATGCCACCGGCTAGTGTAATGACACGCCTAATCCTGATCATGGTTTGGCGTAAACTTATCCGAAACCCCAACACTTACTCGAGCCTCATTGGGCTCATTTGGTCTCTAGTCGCGTTTAGGTAAACCAAACAGGAATCTTGATAGCAAGTTGAGTAGCTTTAGTCAATCAACTGTTCAATTCGTTGATGAGTTATCTATGTTTGTTTTCAGGTGGAATGTACATATGCCGAAAATTGTAGAGGGATCAATCTCTATCCTTTCCGATGCTGGCCTTGGAATGGCTATGTTCAGCTTAGGTTGGTATTCCAATTCAACAACTGATTCTCTGTTTCACCCTTTGCCTGTGTGAGTTAGTTAAGTGTAATTTTCAAAGGACTTTGATTTCTGATTGTTAGATATGCTTGGTATATTTGGATGGTAGTGGTGATAGACTTTCTCAAGTCTTGACCACCCGTTAACATTATCAACAACTATTTTGCTAATAATCATAAACTGAATGAATTGAAGATGTTGACCGATGGGAATGATTGGATGCTTTTAATATGTGGTGAATTATTAGCAAAGGTAGTTAGTATTTAATTGACTATTTTGCTTCCAAGTTTGATTAATGGGGTGTTGTGGGTTCACAGGACTGTTTATGGCCCTTCAACCAAAGATAATAGCGTGTGGGAATTCAGTGGCTTCATTCGCAATGGCTGTGAGGTTTTTAACGGGCCCAGCGGTTATGGCAGCTGCTTCCATTGTCGTTGGTCTTCGTGGTACCCTCCTCCACATCGCTATTGTGCAGGTGACTCATCGAGTTTAATCATATGAACTTTGCTCTAGAAAATTCTTAGATCTTGAAACCAGCGATGTTGATATACCTCATAGCTATTGACCTTTGAATGGATCATCTGTTGTGTTTAAGATGAATTTGTTAGCTCATGTTAGCAAAAAGGAAAATCTGTCCATTTAATTTATAAGATAACTGAGTTTTCGGGCAGTTTTCGAGCACCTATTGGACTAAAGTAATATCATCACAGTTGGTTAGAACTTCAACTAGAGATCATACAAATGATATCCCATTTTTGTTGAGTGGATAATGTATAGAAATAGATTTCATAGGTAGCTATAAGAAACTCTTGATCTATAATGTTGTCTGATACATAGTCTTATTGAAATAGGCTGCACTTCCACAAGGGATAGTTCCATTTGTTTTTGCTAAAGAGTACAATGTTCATCCTGCTATTCTTAGCACTGGGTAAGTAAATCATCTTCATCCACAACTCCTTTCTTTTCCCTTCCCAAGTAACCATCCATTCTTGACAGTTTTTTCTTGAAATTCCAGGGTCATATTTGGAATGCTGATTGCGCTACCAATCACTCTGGTCTACTACATCCTTCTTGGTTTGTGAGGGTCTCACAGCGGCTCAACAAGTCGATAAGTTGAAGGGAAAAACATCCCAGAAACAGGGGATTTTGAAAGAGAAGAAGTTGTGTGTTATGGAAAAAACCAGCTTCTTGTGAAGAATTTGGAGGTTTGATGGCCGCAAGTGCAGAACAGCATATACATAGATTGAGGAAAATAAGGTGGAGTAGTGAGGCATGTGGAGTGTGTGATTAATGGGAACATAAGAGGAAAACAGGGGAAAAACATAAATTACTATTCAAGTCATTTTTCCCCATAACCATTGGCGCATGTTAGCCAATTAATTAGCTTTTCCTTCATCCCCAAATCCTGTATCTTTTCTTTGGTCTTGTTTATTAGATTTTGCTTGTATTTGTCGTTTATTTGAGACACTGTAAATTACTTTTAGGATGATTAATGATAAGAAGGATTTTGTCGGGAACCCCCATTTTCTTTACTTTGATCAAACTGATAATGACAGGTCTTCTTCTATACTTATCGACTTTATTATTCATAATATCTCTCTTCATTAGTTTATGGAACATATACTCTATACATTCACCTAATTACGACTAACATTAGCTTTAACTCCATAACTTAAAAAATAAAAAAAATTAAAAAAAAAGTATATAGAAACCAGTGACGAAGTCAGAAATTTTGTTCAGAGAGTCCAATTTACAATATATAAAAGTTCAAAATACATTTAAATTATAAATTTACACAATGAACATATGTTAAAACTTTGAATTTTTTATATTTTTTTAACAAATTTATATTAAAGGTTTGATAATAAAATTATAAAACTCAAATGTTGGATACTTAAATAATACAAATATAGGTAACCAAAAATATAATTTACGCGTTTGAAATTATCTAGAAAACTCACATCATCAATGTTCTATTTTTTATTATGAATTTGTTATCTAAAATAATTAGAAAAAAGTAAGTTTGAATAACAACTTATGATAAAGTATGAAGATATAAAATTTGTTTTAAAATTTATTAATATTTATATATATATATATATATTATAATTTTTAAAATTTTGAGGAGCCACTACCCCTGGCCCTCATTTGGCTCCATGGTAGGGGCTACGTATATTTGTTTAATTCAAGTGTTCAAATCTCATTCGGTTAATTCTTGCATGATTATTTAGTAAAGAGATAACCAATAAACATGTCAAGAGAATGAAAATATGTTTGGAATATATTGATGGCAAAATATATTTATTTAGTGATGGAAAAATAGGATGAAAGAAGATAACCAAGTCAAAAGGGGATTGCTTTAGCTTTTGAAATAAAGGGCAAATGAAGCGCCCACAATCTTACTCACTTTCCCAACTAATATTTCAAATGAAGCGCCCACAATCTTACCCTTCACTTTCCCTACTAAAGGTGGTGGTGTGTCAAATGATTCAAAATCCTTCTTTTTTTTTTTTTTTTGAAGTGTGAATTCAAAATGCTTGCCTGATTCCACACATGTCTTTAATATGTAGCTCGTGTTAATTAATGTTATTATATAATATATATAAATATATAATTTATGATAATTATTACAAAATAAAAGATTTAATATAAGGTGGAATAAAAGATTTCATGTATAAGAAATTATAAATGTCAATTTTCTGTTTCGCTATTATCTTTATTTATTGTTTTCAAGATGAATGAGTTTTTTTATTTATTTTTCTATTTGAAAAAAAAACTCTGTAATTATCCGTTTCCACAAAATACAAACTGTTTAATGAATCGAAACGCAACTTTACATTTACACAAACTCAATCAATACCTTTTTCCATTTATTTTTCGCTTGACATATGCACATTACATTGTACTGTATTTTTGTATACATGCTATTGAAAAAACCCAAATCTAATAATTCAAACCCAATAAACAAACACATATAAATGTATATATGATTATTAATAATTAGAAATTAAATGCATGAAGCTTAAGAGCATAGACAAGAACATTAATAGTTATCTTTGGTTGTTTTCATGTCTCCATTTGGTTGAGTCAACTCGACCCAGAAACGTTATTGAGTCGTTTGAGCCTCATAAGATGGATAAGATAGTAGCAATTTAGGGTGTGATGAATTGCAAAGCTTGTAAAGTACCAGCTGTTTGATTTAGCTTCTTTCCTTTACAGACATTGTTATGGTCCCTACCTCTCAATGTCTCAACATTGTGCATATGCTTTTGCTTTCATACACCCTCTCTACTCGACACAACTCATCTACTACCCCTCACTCTTTAATCATCCAACCATCTTATATATAAATGTTCGGTCTTTTTTTTTTTTTTAATAGGATAATATGATTTTGATTCCAATGGTTAAATTATTCAGTTGAAAAGGATTTGGTTTTGGTTTTTTTGCATGGTAAATGGATTTTAAGATTCTATTGAAGGATTAAAATAATTTTTTGTCTCATAATTATGACATCTTTTGATTTTGGTTTTATAATTATTACTTGAGTCTTATAAGTTAGGAATTCATTCATTTTCAGTTCAATTTCGCCAAATTGAGATTTATTGACACGTGTCATTACATCATTTCTAACTCACCAAAAAAAAATCAAATTAGTGAATCACGTGTCGCCACGTCACGTCTTGATCATCGAAAAGCCCCAAATGAGGAATCATGTGCATCACATATGACATTTTTCAACAAAATTCAAAATTTTTAATCAAAATTGAACTAAAATTAAATAAAATTTTAAATCATAAGACTAAATTGAATATCGTATTAATTATGAAAATAAATTAAAATCTAAAAATATTATAGTTATGAGGTGAAAAATGAAGCATTGAATAAGGAGAAGGGACATAAATGATGAATGAATAGATCGGGCCGGGGGAGGGAGCATGTGGGCCGGGCCCATGCATGGATGGCGACAAAGTATGCGCATGGATGCGTGCATGGTGCCATCATCGTACAGTACTCTCGACAATGCATGTGGTCTCACCTCATGTCTATGCAGCCCATATCATCTTCATGTGCCTTCTTTCTTACATAGCCTTTTCTTTTCTAAATATATTATCAATATCAAAGAATGAAATAAATTGTTAATAATTAAAGAGTTGATTGATCGATCGATATTGCTAGCTACAAACATTTTTAGAATTGCATTATTGCGATGAAGATAGGATTCCAACTTGGTGTAGGGACTCATGATCAACTTCAACACCCAAAATTTGGCACAAGCTTTGTGGTTTTTTCTTTCTTTTTTCTCTGCAGGAAAAAACAAGGAAATGGACCCCAAATATTGAGGACTTTGAGGTCTTGGTGTAATGAATTGCTCCATATTTTGGTGTTGAATTATAAGGGGGTTTTGCTATGTAATTAGGCAAAGAATATGCATGGCCAATTGAAGCAATACGGCAGGATAGTTCCCACTTGCCGTAGAGATATAGCTGAGTTGGTAAGAATGTGGTGATGTGAGAAGAAATTTTTCGAATTTAAACTCCGCATGAGATAGATTTTTACTAAAATAATATGGAGATCTATCCTGTAATTTGTATCATGTTGACTATCTCCCATAATTATTTGTCACTCAAACATATCATTTGATTTATATTTCATTTGATCGAGCAATCTAATGGACTATTGGGGGGAGTTTTTCATCTCCCCCTGATTAAATGAATAGTTCCACTTTGAGTTCTTGGGAATCTAACTAACAATAAAAATAATTTAATCATTAATGTACGACATATTTTTAATATGAATCATGATCTTACTATTTTGTGTATGTTCCAGTTTGTTTGTTTGCATAAATATAAATCTTTGGGTGAAGTCCAAAACTACCAATTTTTATAATATAAGGAATTTTTCTATTTCATTTTTATGAAAATAACTTTTGAGAAATCGATCTAACTTGCCCTTTTTCTTTATATTAAAGTCACATATGCCCTAAATTAAAAAAAAAAAAAAACCCAAACTACCCCAATTGCTATAATATATACCTCAAATGCCCCATTTCTTATCCTAAGTCAAAGCAGCAATCACATCGGCCTGCAATGCCCTAACCGGATTCGTACGACAGTAGCTGATTTTCGTTTAATATAATTTGTATTTATTTTTTCCAATAATTTATTTAAAAATTAATGAAATAAAACCTAAAAAACCACAAAAGAAATTACCTACATGAAATTCCTTGAAAGATATTAAATAAAATTATTTTTTTTTCTTTTTACCCACACGAAATTGGAAATGAAATGATTTTTGTGTAAAATAAATTTTTTTTTTTCATCGAATTTTTTTTTAAATGAATGAACGCACGCCTAAAAAATACCTACACGAAATCTGCAGCAAAAAAACAAAATGGGAATAAATGACCTACACGAAATTCCTTGAAAGATATAAAATGAAATTTTTTTTTTCTTTTTTCGCACAAAAAATCCGAAATGAAATGATTTTCGTGTAAAATAATTTTTTTTATTTTTTCATCCAATTATTTTTTTAAAAATGAATGAACGCACGCCTAAAAAATACCTACACGAAATCTGCAGCAAAAATAAAAAAAAAAGTAATCAAAATGGGAAGAAATGACCTACATGAAATTCCCTAGAAAGATATTAAATAAAATTAATTTTTTTTTATTTTTTTCCCACACAAATTCGAAATTAAATTATTTTCGTGTAATATAAATTTTTTTGATTTTTTCATCCAATAATTTATTTAAAAATGAATGAATTTTCGCCTATGGAAATACCCTACACGAAATCTAGGAAAACAAAAAAAAATTAATTTTCTTCGAATAAATGACCTACACGAAATTCCCTAGAAAGATATTAAATAAAATTAATTTTTATTTATTTTTTCCCACACAATAGGAAATGCAATCATTTTCGTGTAATATAATTGTTTTGATTTTTCCTTCAATGTAATTTATTTGAAAATGAATGAATTATAGCCTAAAAAATACCCTACACGAAATCTAGGGAAAAATACAAAAAACATTAATTTTATTGGAAATAAATGACCTACACGAAATTCACTACAAAGATATTAAATAAAATTATTTTTTTTATTTTTTCCCACACAAATTCGAAATTAATTTTTTTTTTATTTTTTCGTCCAATAATTTATTTAAAAATGAATGAATTTTTGCTTATGGAAATACCCTACACGAATTCTAGGGAAAAATAAAAAAAAATTAATTTTCTTGGAAATAAATGACCTACACGAAATTCACTACAAAGATATGAAATAAATTTTCTTTTCCCACACAAATTCGAAATTTTATTTTTTTCGTGTAATATAGAATTTTTTTATTTTTTCGTCCAATAATTTATTTAAAAATGAATGAATTTTCGCCTATGGAAATACCCTACACGAATTCTAGGGAAAAATAAAAAAAATTAATTATCTTGGAAATAAATGACCTACATGAAATTCACTACAAAGATATTAAATAAAATTATTATTTTTTATTTTTTCCCACACAAATTCGAAATTATATAAATTTTCGTGTAATATAAGTGTTTTGATTTTGTCGTCCAATAATTTCTTTAAAAATGAATGACTTTTCGCCTAAAAAATACCCTACACGAAATCTAGGGAAAAAAAATTAATTTTATTGGAATAAATGACCTACACGAAATTCCCTAGAAAGATATTAAATAAAATTAATATATTTTTATTTTTTCCCACACAAATACGAAATTAAATCATTTTCGTGTAATTTAATTGTTTTGATTTTGTCATTCAATAATTTATTTAAAAATGAATCAATTTTCGCCTAAAAAATACCCTACACGAAATGATTTTGTGTATATTTCCAGATGTTAAAAAAATATTGAAAAATAATTCATAATTTGCTATTTTAAATTTTTAACTTTAATTGTTAGGCTCGTATTCAGTCAAAGCAATTAATTAAACATGCAAAATGTAAATTCGTGTAAGCCACAGCTTCTGGTCATTTTGGCAAATCATCAACTCTAAACCCTCAATTGCTACTAATGGAAAAAGAAATAATTAATTGCATGTTTACACGAATTTACACTAAACCCTCAATTGCTACTAATGGAAAAAGAAATAATTAATTGCATGTTTACACGAATTTACACTAAACCCTCAATTGCTACTAATGGAAAAAGAAATAATTAATTGCACGTTTACACGAATTTACATTTTGCATGACCAAAAGCTGTGGCTTACACAAATTTACATTTTGCATGTTTAATTAATTGCTTTGACTGAATACAAGCCTAACAATTACAGTTAAAAATTTAAAATAGCAAATTATGAATTATTTTCCAATATTTTTTTAACATCTGGAAATATACACAAAATCATTTCGTGTAGGATATTTTTTAGGCGAAAATTGATTCATTTTTAAATAAATTATTGGACGACAAAATCAAAACAATTAAATTACACGAAAATGATTTAATTTCGTATTTGTGTGGGAAAAAATAAAAAAATATTAATTTTATTTAATATCTTTTTAGGGAATTTCGTGAAGGTCATTTATTCCAATAAAATTAATTTTTTTTATTTTTCCCTAGAATTCGTGTAGGGTATTTCCATAGGCGAAAATTCATTCATTTTTAAAGAAATTATTGGACGACAAAATCAAAACACTTATATTACACGAAAATTTATATAATTTCGAATTTGTGTGGGAAAAAATAAAAAATAATAATTTTATTTAATATCTTTGTAGTGAATTTCGTGTAGGTCATTTATTTCCAAGATAATTAATTTTTTTTTATTTTTCCCTAGAATTCGTGTAGGGTATTTCCATAGGTGAAAATTCATTCATTTTTAAAGAAATTATTGGACGACAAAATCAAAACACTTATATTACACGAAAATTTATATAATTTCGAATTTGTGTGGGAAAAAATAAAAAAAAATTATTTAATATCTTTGTAGTGAATTTCGTGTAGGTCATTTATTTCCAAGAAAATTAATTTTTTTTTATTTTTCCCTAGAATTCGTGTAGAGTATTTCCATAGGCGAAAATTCATTCATTTTTAAATAAATTATTGGACGAAAAAATAAAAAAATTCTATATTACATGAAAAAAATAAAATTTCGAATTTGTGTGGGAATTTTTTTTTTTTATTTCATATCTTTGTAGTGAATTTCGTGTAGGTCATTTATTTCCAAGAAAATTAATTTTTTTTTTTTTCCCTAGAATTCGTGTAGGGTATTTCCATAGGCGAAAATTCATTCATTTTTAAATAAATTATTGGATGAAAAAATAAAAAAAAATTATATTACACGAAAAAAATTTAATTTCGAATTTGTGTGGGAAAAAATAAAAAAAAAATTATTTAATATCTTTGTAGTGAATTTCGTGTAGGTCATTTATTTCCAATAAAATTAATGTTTTTTGTATTTTTCCCTAGATTTCGTGTAGGGTATTTTTTAGGCTATAATTCATTCATTTTCAAATAAATTACATTGAGGGAAAAATTAAAACAATTATATTACACGAAAATGGAAAATGATTGCATTTTCTATTTGTGTGGGAAAAAATAAATAAAAATTAATTTTATTTAATATCTTTTTAGGGAATTTCGTGTAGGCCATTTATTCGAAGAATTTTTTTTTTTGTTTCCCTAGATTTCGTGTAGGGTATTTCCGTAGGCGAAAATTCATTCATTTTTAAATAAATTATTGGACGAAAAAATTAAAAATATTTATATTACACGAAAATAATTTAATTTCGAATTTATGTGGGAAAAAAATAAAAAAAAATTAATTTTATTTAATATCTTTTTAGGGAATTTCGTGTAGGTCATTTCTTCCCATTTTGATTACTTTTTTTATTTATTTTTGTTGCAGATTTCGTGTAGGTATTTTTTAGGCGTGCGTTCATTCATTTTTAAAAAAATAATTGGATGAAAAACTAAAAAAAATTATTTTACACGAAAATCATTTCATTTCGGATTTTGTGTGCGAAAAAAGAAAAAAAAATTTCATTTTATATCTTTCAAGGAATTTCGTGTAGGTCATTTATTCCCATTTTGATTTTTTTTTTTTGCTGCAGATTTCGTGTAGGTATTTTTTAGGTGTGCGTTCATTCATTTAAAAAAAAATAATTCGATGAAAAAATAAAAAAAATTATTTTACACGAAAATTATTTCATTTCCAATTTCGTGTGGGAAAAAAAAATTTATTTAATATCTTTCAAGGAATTTCGTGTAGGTAATTTCTTTTGTGGTTTTTTAGGTTTTATTTCATTAATTTTTAAATAAATTACTGGAAAAAATAAATACAAATTATATTAAATGAAAATCGGCTACTGTCGTACGAATCCGGTTAGGGCATTGCAGGCTGTTGTGATTGCTGCTTTGACTTAGGATAAGAAATGAGACATTTGGGGTATATATTATAGCAATTGGGGTAGTTTGGGTTTTTTTTTTAAATTTAGGGCATATGTGACTTTAATATAAAGAAAAAGGGCAAGTCAGGCCGATTTCTCAAGTTATTTACCCATTTTTTAAGGTATTTTTCTAAATACATTCTAATACTACCCCTTAACTATATTTAAATTTTAATTAATAAATGAAATTCAAATACACTATTTGAATACAAAATTTAATATTTCAAAATACATAAAATTCTATAATCCAAAACTTTAAAAAGTTGAAAATTCATTTTCCCTCCTCCCAATCCCAAGTTTCACCGAAACTCAATCTCTACCACTTCAACATCAATGACGGAAGAAAATCGTAGGGCAGAGATCGAATTTTATTGATGAATCTGAAGATGTTTTGGGCGGCGATGGTCGAATTTGAGATGAGAATGTGGTTATAGGAGATGAGAGAACTGAGATGACAATGAGGTTAGGAAGATGGGAGAAACGACGGTGATTCTTGTACGAGATGACAAAAGAGTGGTAGATGTTAGATTTGCACTGATAAATCTAGATATTGGAGCGGAGATGGTGGAAGGGTGACGTCACTCGCACTCGGAGATGAAAACATCGAGATAAACTAAGAAGGTTGGAGAAGGTGAATGAGAGTTGATTTGTACCATGGTCTGTGTTATTTGAATTTGGAGGTGAGACATCGAATTGTTCAAAGAGAGAGATAAGAGTTTGTTACAATTTTTTATTTTTTATTTTGTGTATAATTATCATCATAATCGTGAATAAGTGTGAAATTTCTTAATTTTTTTTTATTTTGTGTATAATTACCATCATAATCGTGTATGTACATTCATGAGTAGGATAAAATCATCAAAATCCCCTGATGTGTTTGGTTGAAGCTGCAATATTCAAATTTTAGATTATTTTCCCCAAATAGAGAGTTTTGGTTTAAGTACGGTGATCAAATCTTCAATTTTTTTTTTCCAGATAAATATATTTTCATCGGATAAACAAATCTTAAATGATTTTCTCAGGGTTTTGGTGGATTTTTTTTTTCCAAATAAACATATATTCACCGGATAAACAAATCATAAATGATTTTCCCAAGTTTTGGTTGCAGTGCGGTGTTTAGATTTTCAAAATCTTTTTTCTCAAATAAACATATTTTCACCGAATAAACAAATTTTTGAAATCTTTTTCCTAAATAAACAGATTTTAAAAAAAAATTATATGTTGTGTTTCAAGAGTAATTGTTAGAGACTTGTCTATCAAAGACATTTGTAGAAAAATTGGATATAAAATATAATATCATGTATTTAGATTTAAATTTTAAATACATAAATATGAAATACATTGTAAGTAAAGTTGAGATTAAATTGGATTTTTTTTTATCAAAATTGGGTAAAAAAATTATTTTCATAAAAAATGGTAGAAAAATTCTTAACCTTATAAAATGGGGTAATAAGAGACATTTACACTAATTTTTTTATGGGCCAATATGCTTTAGCAACTTATCTTTGACTTTATGAGTTACAAAGGAATATTCTGGTACATTTGGTATTACATCTCTTATTCAAATCAATTACCACACACCACGTACATTTAATGATATCATTAATTAATACGTGGTGTATATTAACTATTATATAACATAAGATGTAATATCAAATGTAATAGAAAATCAAGACTCGGTTACAAATGAGATATCTTCAATTTATGATGTAATTAAGGAAACTGAATATGAACGTTATATAACTTATAAATAGTAGTTAGCTTTTTAACATTTGGTAATGGGTGTACTAATTTGGGTTTTTAAATGCTATTTAATTTGGATCAAATTGCACCATTTATTTTATTTTTGGTCAATATCATTGATAGAAATGTTAAAAATTTGAAATCAGGAGAGATGTGAGTATCATGTTCTAAAGCTATCACAATGACGGAGATAATGAATACATAAATAAATAATTTCCACTTTTTGTGTTTTTTTCCACATAAAAACACGTATGGAGTGTGTTTGCAAATGCTTTTATTAATTAAGTATATTTCCACTTTTTTCTTAAGTAAATAAATGTATTTGTAGTGTCCGCAAATCCTAATTAAATTAATCCAACAGTGTCCCATATATAACTCAAAGTTCAATTGACGTTTTTGTCCTCAATTATTTTATGTTAATCTTGAACTGCCCTAATATGCCGTAATATGAGTTAATCCTTAAATATGCTATCAATTGACATTTTCCTCTCTTTCTCATACAACTATTACTTTCTCAACTAATATATTACGTGTCATATAATAGCTGTCCACGTGGCAAATTTTGTAAACATTGATTGAAGTGTGATAAAGCATAATCTACCATCATAATTTTCATTTTAATTTCTTTTGGTGTTTATAAAATGTAGTTAAACACGCATTATTAAAAGTGTAACAAAAGTATTCTAAAGGCAATTCCAAATAAATCCTTCAGAAGCTATTTAGTACAAAATTTCATTCAAACTTAGTCACTCAATAGATCAATTTTTCACAAATTTATTTGCATATTTTATAATGAGTAAAATCCCAAACTCTGTTTTCTACCTAACTTGAGAAACTATGCTTTGCTCAAAATCATTTTCAAGGAAAATACAGGTTAATCATTCTAGTTAAGCTTGTTCCTAGTAATGGGTTAATTAAATACAAGGACTAAGATGGGCTTCAGATTTGACTATCTTATGGTCCAGCACAGACCCACGGCCCAACTAGAATGAAGTACTCAAGGATAGAAATAACTGACTGGGCCGTAATTGGTGGGTCCATTTTAGATAAATTTTGGCTTCTCAATTAATTTATAGTACTTTTTTCTTGAACTAAATTCTATACAAGCCCTAAACTTCAGTGCTAAATGTTTTTACAATTGGGCCAGCAGAAAAACAATTTGAGGTCCATTTCTCAGTGGGCTCGCTCTTATAGTAGAGCTGAGAAGACTGCTCTAATTTAAGAGTTGGTGGGCATTTTGCTCAATTTTCGTTATATTTTATACATATTAGTAAAATAAAATTAGAAAATAAAACATCTTTCACATTAAGAATCTTGTGACTCACACGAGAACTCAACTAGTCTTCTAGCATCCTCATTTCGCCAAATAGTTAGTATATATTTCATGGGACAACTTTTATCTAATCATTTTAGATAATAAATAATTTGAAATAACAAAAAAAATGTATCAATCCTCACACAATATACATATATGACCTACACGCATAATTTATGATTCCAAGAACTATGATTGTGAATGTGACGCTAATCATGTTTCGTATATTTTTATACCTTGACATTTAATAGGATACGTATGCATTCTAATAAAGCTATTGCTATGAATTAAACAACCTTGTTTTTTATATGAAAAAAAAAAATTTCTTGTTTATTAAACAACCATGCTTGTGCATGGCCACAATTGTTTCTCTTTCTCCATTGTGCTGAGATCTAGATTCTCTTTTTTGTTCAAGTGGAGTTTTATAAACATTGCAAAAAGGAGAGGAAATGAAGGTGTTGGGTCCATAGGGAACATTCGAACATGTTATTAATCTACATATTTTTGTTTGGATATGTTTTTTTTATAATCGAATTGAAATCGAAGATTGCATTTGCATCACTTGATGTTGATGGGCTGATATACCAAATTATTTTATGTATTTTGTTTTACATAATTTATATTTATTACAAATTAAACAAATGAAGACTTTTGTCATATTACACAAACATATTTTAAATCAAACATAGATACCGTGTCTTTATAAAAAGAAGATCATTATTGCAATATTTCTAATAGAAATAAAAGAAAGGAAAAGAGTTAATTATACAAATCATCAAACAACATTTCTTCATATTTACTTGTAACCTAAGGTATGTCTGTCCAGAATTAGGCTTCATAAGGTTGACTTTGATTTTATAAACAAGATTCTCAATTTCATTTTAGTGTTTCATCTGATATTTTAAAATGATCAATCACGTTAAATATAAAAATAAAATTATTAGTTACTCACGATGTAAATTAAACATAATAAAATAAAAAATAGTTGTGAAAGAATAAATTTTCGATCCATTTAGCTTGTGGGCTCTTTTTCTTCTTGATTTCGATACTTTTTATTCGATGTTATCAAAAAAAATCCTATTTTCTTTTCATTGATCTTTTTAGTTTCTTTAATTTCATTTATATCTAAATTTAAAAGAAGCAATTTGCTTGGTATAAACCAAGGTTTCAGTTTATATATCGTATAAAGTAACACACTCAAATTGAGTGGAAACAGAAGATCAAATATCTACAATTATTAGATGAATATACACAAGGACCCCAACAACGTCATGGTGGCCATTCATTGAATCAGAATTCATGGACCGGTGTGGACCACTGGGGTCATGGTTCTATAAAGAGAAAGCCACAAAGCTTGGTTCGACTCAGGTGCATGCACCATTTTGGGTTCAGATCTCATTTATGTATTTTGCATACAACATTTCACATGCATGCACCGCACCGCACCATATCATAGCTCATGTGCCGGATTATTAAGCAACCACTTCCAACAGTCGGATGGAAATCAACCGTCATCAAGACCAGTCAACAATGACAAGTGGGTCCCACCATAGTTTTGGTCAATCACAAACAGACAAAAAGAAGACAAGCGCACATGATCCGTGATGCATCTGATTATATTTACGACAAAGTAGAGGTTAATGCAATTTGTAAGAATATAAAATTATGAACCTCCATCTAACGACCTTCACTTCACTGCACTTCACTCTGTATTGTAATTGTAATGCTGAAGAAAACTAAAGGTGGAACAAGTTTCAATGTTAAAACCCCATGTTCAAAGCAAAGAAGTGATTCCTAATTTAGAACCCCTCACACTCATTAATCACTTTGATTCCAAGAAAACAAGTAAGAATTATTCCTTTGAATCATCGGCTAACTTTGTTTTCTTCTTTCTTCCATTTCCTTTCTTTCTTACCTGCATTGTCTTGTCTCATGGGTTTTGATTATCATGTGTAGATTTTGGGAAAGGTTTGTGCTTTGGTGACAGCTGAGAAATGGCGGGTCAAATCCAGGAGCCGCTTCATTTTCGGGTACCCTTTTATGATCTTAATTTGATTTCAAGATTTGGGATCTATTAATGTAATGTTGATTTTATTTTATTTTTTAATCCTTTTTTTTACATTTTTTTCCTTTTGTTTTTGTTGGTAATAGTGCTTGTTTCAGAGTGTGATTTATCGGTGGTTAAGTACCATGTTTTATCTAGATTATGATGGTAATTTTCTTTTGGGTATATTAGTACTGAATCTGTACAAGTTGTTAGCCAATTTAATAGAACATGGGCTAAATGTTAAATTTAAATTTTGCAAAGTTTGGAATTTCCTTTTCACCAACTCGTAAAGATTTCTAGAAATGCACTTAAAAGAAATCAAGTCTTCGGATTTACATGATCTTGTTGTTTCTATTGGTGAAGTATACTCATCTAGATTGCAGGTAACCTTGGTAAATGAGGCTGAAAGTCAATTCTAGTTACCTTTCTACATAAAGCAATTTATCTGTATGTCTAATAATTGTTTATGTTAATTAAAATGAATAGGTGGATTCATTTCAATCTGGCTCAATCTCATTTGGAAGGTTTGAAAGTGAAGCTCTATGTTGGGAGAGGAGGTCATCCTTCTCTCACAACAGGTATCTCGAAGAGGTCGAGAAATGCTCCAAACCAGGTTCAGTCACACAGAAAAAGGCATACTTCGAGGCCCGTTTGAGAAAGAAAGGATCTCCGGTTCTTAGTCCACCAGAATGTCGAAATGAGACTGATCACCTAATCAGCCAAACTGACATCTCAGACAAGACGTGTAATGATGAGGAAATCAATCAAATGAATGCCTCAACTTGTTCTGCACAATTTGATGAAAGCTTGGATGGTTCAGTGCATGGATTAGATCATGAAGTTATAGGATGCGAAGTACAAGCATTTGGGCCTCAATCTGAACCTGCAAGTGATGTTAAGAGCACTATGGAATGTATTACTCAACATGGGAACGTCAACAAAGCACACGACGCTGAGATGAATGTGGCAAATGAGGAAAATTTGAACTCGAGTCCAAAAGGCCTACAAAGTTCACCACCCAATGTATGTTGCTTATCAAATTTTAAATAGTTTGTTAATTGTTGCCATATGTGATTCAGTGTAGTAAATCAAATGCAGGAAAAGATTCGGCAAAAATCGGACAATATGGCTCCAAGATTGGTTCCTCAAGTTAGTGTTAAACAGAGCAGAAGATGCACATCTAAATACTCAGATAACAAAGCTAATGTCCCTGTGAGATCTAAAGCAGAGAAGAAGACCTCAGAAGATCCCAAGAAATTCCTAATGCAAAGATACGAGGTTACTCGTGTTTCTTTTGAATGCTGTTTACAATCGAAAATCACTAGATAACATCTCTTTCATTGTATAATATGGCCATCTTGCTAATCACTAGCTGGTCTGTCTTTGCAGCATGGTTCAAAAACAAAAGTAGTAGATGAGATAAATAGGTACGTAGTTTACTTGTTTTACGCTGCACATGTCTGGTTCATATACCAAACTAATGATGCATATTTTTTTGCCGTTATAGAGCTGAAAAAGAGTCAAGAAACAGGTCTATTATGGAGCCTCAGCCTTCAACATCTCGAAAGGTGTCCAGTACAGCATATCAAAATGCAAACAGGTTCATAATCAAATTAGTGAACCCCTATTATGTCCATGCCTTATTTTTTCTTGATTTTATGAGTTCTTCCATTTATACAGGGTTAAGCCAGCTTTTGGCATAAGTAAGCCAATCATGAGACATGATACATCCAAGTCGATCTCCACAAACAACGAGCCCGCACAGATAAGGAAAAAGGTAAAAGACACTGTTTTCATCCACTGAACTATGGTCAACATAACATGTGGAAATAATGTGTGTTTGGCTTTTGACGTTCTTCAGGCTATTCCTAGTAACACTGAGCCACAAAAACAACGCGCTAAATCTTCCATTCCTGGAATTAGATTGGAAGGCTCTTCGTTTCTTGCCAAAGCCAGTGCTCGTAGAAAGACAGATGATTCACCAGAGGCCTCAGTGACTCCAGACAGCAATGCATCATCTTCTGCTCGAGCCAGTAAATACAAGCCTTCACTAGCTGGAATTAGTCGTAAGAAAGAACCAGAGAAAGAGAAGCTTACAAGTGTGCAGAAGCATAAAGTATCGGAAATAGGTAAACCGATCAAAACCTCTGATGGAAAAAGAAAGCCGATAATTAGGACTACTTACGGATCATTAAACAGTAGTTCAAGAGCTGGTCATATGGTAGTTGGCTTAGCTTCTTGAACGACAACTTGATCGTTGAGTTTTATGTCAATTATTATCAGAAACAGAATGTGATTGTACATTGTAGTTCAATATTTATCAAATTATGCGACAATAATTATATATATATATGTTGACTAGCTCTTTCACAACATTGTTTCCGCTTTCTCTCTATCAATTGATCATTCATATTTGAGTTATAGTTCTAGCCTATGGTAGTCTTTTTGTTAATTACATTCAATTATAGTTTACCACAAAGACAACTACAGTAATGCAGATCAAGAAGCAATTCAATGATTCACAATTACATCTATGCATCATTAATTTATTGAAGTAGATACAAAGTTATTTAATGATCCAAACCAATACTTTATAATCCTCAATAATACATACTTTTTTTTTTCCTTCCCTTCTTTATTTTGCTATATTTGATTATTTTATTTTTTATTGACATTCTTTTTAAGAAACTATCTACCTTATTTTCAACCAGTGCCGCTAAAAAGCATAATCAAATGTATTTAAGCATTGATAACCATAGATATTGATAAAATTATCGCCCCTAGTATAAGATTAAACAAAATTTAACAATTAGACCATTAATGCTAAACCCCCCCCCCCCCCCCCCCCAAAAAAAAAAAAATTGGCATGGTTTTGGTGTAGATGGTCGAGTGGCAGGGGCTCGCACCTTAGTCTATTACCCTTTTATCTTTTTAGTTATTTCGTAGGCGCGGCTATTGCAACTTTACCACTTTATTCTTTCTTTATATTGCTTTTGGATAAAATTCCAGACTTTATTTAAAAGAGGAATATGTCAAAAAAGCCTCGAGTTTTTACTTTATTGCATTCAATTACTTCCTTTTTTATGTTTTTCTTACTTTGCTGATAATCTAAAATAATGTATTACTATAAATAATAGGGTTGTGATAGTTAGGAAATTGATGTATTTTATTGCGAATTAATGTGAGATTTTATAATTTTTTATTAGATTAAATGTATCGATTTTCTATATATATGTGTTTTATTTTAGGTGTTTTGGAGAATTTTCAAGATAGAGATATCAAAAATTTGAGATAAGGAGAAAAGATTTGGATAAAAAAAGATAATTCCTAAGTTTAGAAGGATAAATAGTCCATTACCTAAAGAAAGGGGAAAAAATATGCCAAAAAGATAACTGATGTCTATTTAAAGCCTCCAGATCACAATCAGAGAACACATCATCCACGAAAAGAACACACCCGCGCAGAACTCTATTCACGGATCACTATTCTCACATAGATATTATTATTTTAGATTAGTTTCATGGATTTTTCAATTGCTTTTGTTATTTCGATTTTGCAGAGATTTTATTATTTTAGATTAGTTTCATGAATTTTCCAATTGCTTTTATTATTTCAATTTTGAAAATGATCGGCTAAGTCCGCAATTCCGATTAGCAGAGATGTTTGAACCCGTTCATTTTTTATTTTTTAATTAATCTCGTAACTTTCTCTCGATATTTGATTGGAATTGATTATATTATATGTTATTATCATTTTCAATTATTATTGTTTGATTTAAACTGATCACGTAGATTAAAGGTTGATAATTGATTGCTAGAATTTTAGATCATGAATCCTAATTGTTATGGTCTAATTTTCATTAGTAGTAAACTAGAGGTCGTGCATTTTTAGGATAACATAATTCTAGGGTTACCAAATCGAGCTTATGTATTTGGGTTCTATTTCATCCTATCGTCTTAGTGATTAATGCATTCAATGAATTAAATCTAAATAGCTTATTCTAGGTTATTCAATTCAATAGAGTTAATTAGCGATCTTATGCTAATTTAACTAATCTTAAAAAATGATTCTATTTAATAGAGTCTGTTAGGGATGATAATTTCATGATAATTTGAGAGAGGAATATTACATTGATTAGAGAATAATTGATAACGAGGGATAACTGAATTGTTAACTGGAATATTCTCTTTTATAGAATTCTCATTATTTAATTGTTTTTTAAATTGTTAGTTTATTTAGTGATAGCTTATTAATCCGAAAATCCTCCATTGTTTCTGCTTTTATTGAATTGAACACAAGTGGTATAGTTAATTCCACACTTCTCATGAGATCGACTCCAACTTACCCTAACTACTAGTTAGTAAGGTTAAGAAGGAATTTAATTAATTTTATCGTAAAATTAAGAAGGAATTTAACTAATTTTATCGCGTCAGCACAGCGCGGTGAAGTTGAGTTAAAATTCACAAACTTTTTCATGTCTTGCAATTGCAACATAAATTTTAATGTTGGCAATTGTTGACACAAGATTTTAATTTTGTGCAATTTCAATCATCAATAAAAAAAATCCAGCTATACTTGCAAATGAATTAAGCCCATTTGCTATCCCTCCTCCCAAATCATAATTTTCAAATCCTCCAAACAAGATTTGTGAAATTTTGAAAATGGCCAGATCTAAAATTGATAATTGAAATTGCCAAAAAAAAAAAAAAATTAAACTTTTGTGATAGAAATTGTGAAATTTGAAAGTTATGTTGAAATTGCAAATTATTTGTGAATTCTTAAGCAATTAAAATTATTATCATCCTTAAATTTAGTATATAAGGTAAGGAAATTTGAGATACATCCATAAGAGAAATTGTGTGAAAGAAAATAACAAAATATAGAAGACGAAGATTGTAGCTTGAATAACCAAACCACAAAAATTAATGTAATTGCTATTAATCTAGTCATGATTTTCTTCATCAATTAGTTATAACCGAGTTTAAATTGAAATATAATAGACAATAATTTGCTAAAAATGGACACTTAAAAGATGTATTTTTCATTTGGATTTGCAAAGTAGTGAAAAAGACTATACTTTGTTTTTTAATAGTGAGGACTATAGTGCGTTTCGCTTTTCTTTTGTGGAGAGAAAAATATTGGCGCAATTAATTAGACTAATAATCTTATCTTCAATCCAACTTGCTAGTACTATTAAAATTTTTGCTATTAAATAATAACCATAAAAGTTTATATGAAGCTATTTCATGGATATTATTCCATAAGACGAATTCCATTATTTATAAGTATTTAAGTTCATTTCACATGTTAATCTCTATTTCTTCTCTCATAAATGATTTTGAATTTTGAATTTTCTATATTTAACAACAAACTTCTCAATTTGTGACACCATTCTTCTAATAATGTCAATACTTTTTGAATAAAACAAATCCTTCATAAGGTCCAGTAATTATTAATCAAATTGTTTGTTAAGAAATACTATCTAAACATTTGAATTTAATTTCCTCGGATATAGTATTGGCATACAATCTAATTTCTTTGAAGCAAATGCAATGCTTCAAAGAAATTAGATTATTGTATTTCCTCACTAATATTATTCCAAAATCAAAATATGGTTACATACATAGACTCGCATCATGAGCAACAAAGACGAGAAGCTAATTCTTGGAATATCATTACACAGACATAAATGACGAACAAAATTAAATTATCTAAAAATTTGATGAATATATCAATACGTACCTCAGTTGCATGAAAATTAAAGCTAAGATCAAGATTGCAATACAAAAAAGAATGAAATAGAAAGAGGAAAAATAATGATAGCAGTTCTTGATCCTCTCACAACAGTTGATAAAGACTGATCTTGATGAGGTGGCTTTCTGTAGTAGTACGGAAACCAAGAGAGTATAGGCTCCGGCGGTGGTTGAGCGCCGCCGCCATAAAAGTTGGGCGCCGGAGGACTAAACGGCAAGACTCCGATGGGAGCGGTGGTGGAGACCGGAGGCGAGAAAGAAGCCGGGGGAGTGGTGGTGGAAGCTGGTGGCGTTGTGTCCGTCGGAGGGTTGTCTCCGGGCCCAATTGGTGGCGGATAACACGGATACGGGCATTCCTGCGAGGTGGCGGTGGCCGGAAAATGGAGAATTGTTGAGAAAAACACAAGTGTTGAAAGTAGAATGTGAAGAGTGGAGGCCATAGTTGTTTTGGGAAGGAAGTAAAGTGGATATGAGAGTATGAGTGAGAAGTGAAGAGTAAGTAAAATTATTTGTATGGTGGGAGTTTGTGACCTTTTTTTTTAGTTAGTGAAGTTTGATAGTTTTTATCATGCCTAGAAAAGATGAGACCAAAAAGTTAGGGTATAACTAAAGCAAAGGAAATTAAGGTTACTTTTGAGTTATCTTTTGAGAAGGTGAAAATATAGTGAGGATTTATAATGAGTTATATTCACGTAAAGTTGAGGAAAGGGGTGAGATGTTAGATATTTTCTTATTCTAATTTGTATCTTATCTTAGTTTTAGTTGGTATGATGTTTCAATAAGAATACATAGTACAAGAAGAGTATTTTTTATACTTTATCCTCAAAGAATAGTTATGGATGAATAGGACTTAAGATCCTTAGCAATCTAAGGTTGCATTTGATTGGGGCAAATTTATAGGTTTCAATTTTTATGAATTTTAAACACTTGACTCTCATTTTCAATTAATTTAGCATATGATGAATTTGAATTCATTGTTTTCAAAATTCTTAATATATTGTTAATATGGGTTAGGTTTGTTGGGCTGGTCTGCTCCACCCCACTAAAATGATGTATTGAGTTGACTGATCATAGATCCGCGAAAAGACGAGTTTAGGTGGATTTGACGTATAGTGAATTGGGGTTTTTTGAATTGACCAACCTCTATTTTCTTAACAATAATTTTTATTTTTTAATTTTTTTCTAATTGAAAATATAGATAATTAATGAATAATGATGATAAAAATTCTTAGCTAGTACAAATAATGATTTATAAAAATATTAATATAGAAATGGAGAAATTTTATTGAAAAAACTGCTTTTAAAAAATTGTTTTGTATATTATAAATATTTGAATGCATATATATAATATATATACATCTTACTATATATATTGTATATATACATTTTTTCTTTTAAAAAACTGAAAAAATTAAAAAAAATATAAATTTTGATGGATGGGTCCGCCTAACCCACAATTCACTAGTGTGTTGGCTGGCTGTGTTGAGATGTCAAGGGTCACCCCGAAAAAATCCATCCCATTTTAATCTAAATGCAACAAATTTTTTAATTTTTTAAAAAACAAAATAGTGAGAATCTACCCCGAATCAATGACTTTAATTGATACTGGTTTGGAACTCTCCACGTAGCTAGGTATGTTAGTTTTCTATCTTTTTTTTTGAAGTGGTATCAAATAGTTTATTGATAAATTTTGTACATATTCTACATTATCCAAATGATGCTATTCAAGAATTTCAGACTCAGCGTCTTAATTTAGGCTGTATCATTTTTCGTCATATACTTTTATTTGATCACTTACATAAATGGTTTCATAATAATTGTATTTCACAATTTCCTTACATAATTTGAGATATTGTTCAATTTTAATCTTATTTAGACTGGAAATCTAAATTCAATTAGAAATTTGTCACGTAAATTGGACATAACATTAACTTGAGACTTTTGGGGACTTTAATTTGTATTCTACCATGTTTTTGCTCGAACGTATTATGTACTACATACACTTTGGCAATCAAAATTGTTAGCCACCCCTGTCTATGGTTTGATCTTCTAGTGTGGTTCTGCTTCTAACATCAATAGAGGCCTTAGTTAATAATCGAACTAATAGGCGCGGAATAAATTTATTACACTTATTCTTAAATTCTTCCCTCTTAGGTATATAAAATAATAAATATCGTAAATTGATTTACATTAATAATTTGGGGATAATCAAAAAGCAAATATTCCACTGTACTATAAAAGTTTTAATGTATTACCCATTAAGGATAAGTTTCAATTCTTTATACCATAAAATATTATTATTGATCATTTTCTACTATCTTTTTTACCAACGCACGTGTGAACAATCAAACTTGTTTTGAGTTCACAAAAATAAATAAATGGAATCTAAGAAAAGAAGTATATGCGAAAAGTAATATTCAGATGCAAATTGCAATTGATTCAATCAATTAGTTACTATTCTTGAAAATGATGAAAACGATGTATCTTTTAGATTCTCAAAAAAAAAAAAAAGGCCATTTGATACAATTCTCTTGCTTTACTTTTTTCATCAAATGGAATCTTACTTTTTTTTTTTTTTTTTTTTCCAGTGTTTCTTCAAATGAGTCGAATCATTAGATAAATTTTATTTATTTAAACTATAAAAATCTAGTTTTTGTATAAAATCAATATCAAATATCTTAATATCATAGTCATGAAACATGGGCCATAAATATTAGATTGAAAGATCCATGAAAAATGTAGATATTTTGTAATCCACGTTTCACCAAACAGAGCCCAAGGCAAAATCAATGGGTTATGCCACTCCAAATATAAAATGCTTTCTTGGATCGTGCTTTTTTCTTTCTTGGCTTTGAAGCATTCAACTTCAATTTGTGGATCCAATGCCCATTTTGGTACATCATTTCTAGCTTCTCAATTCTTCACCTTCAGCATTTTTTTTAATAAATATATTATTTGCCTATGTTTACAATTTATAATTAAGAATAGGACATTGAATATATTTTTATTCTATTTTTGACATAGTTTAATTGGTGAAATCATTCATTACACATGCGTCGTAGTGATTTTTAAATGTGAATGAAATGTTATTTTTCTTAATATACCCTTAGTGCACGTTCTTTGGTATTAATCATATATGTTTACAAGTATCAAAAGTATAACTTTAATGGTAGGTATATCTTCTAACTTGAACAACGTCTCAATTTTGAAAATGATCATTTTGTAGCGAAAAATAAAACCATATATGTTTACCATATTTCAATTAATAAATTAAAATGCGGGCATGATAGAAATTTAACTAATAAATTAATTGATTGCATACATGATAGAAATAAGATGTGGGTTACCTAACTTACCTTTGTCGGACGTTGGTAATATATTTAAAAGAAAGTGCTATATGGACTATCTTAAATTGAACACAAATACGCAAAAATATGCACATTAATAAATACGAAGTATATTTATTGAAAGTGAATATCTAAAATCAACAAAAGGGGAAAAAAATTAAATACCTAGACTATTTAAATGAGTTGGAGTGAATGCATAGAATTCTAGTCTTTAAATTGCCACAATAATGGACTTGAAGAAGCACAGCAAAATGATCCATTTGTATTATTTATGACATAAATGTGGAATTTCCCAAAGAGTAAATAATTTGTAACTAAATGTTAAGTACATCACGGGGAAAAGGTATTTTGCACAGCATGCAATTATACAAGTCTTTTTGCCAAACTTTAGTTTACTTAAACATCAAATCACACAGTAATTATGTTAGATTTTGCGTCAATTTCATTTCTGCTAAATTTATTTTAACAACCTCCATATATAACCATAATTCAAGAGAGAGAGAGAGAGATCCACCAAACAATTAAATAGTGAATAAAGTAGGTATATAGGTTAGGATTAGGAATAAATTAGCAAAAGGGATAAATGCAACGAACCCAAACACATGTTGCCTTTCACACCTCTATACGCCTATCCATCTTTATATTGAATGGTGCCCCATTTTCTTTTTTAATAAAAGAATTATGGATATGATTATTGTGAGATTATTTTAGTAATCAAATTTTGTATTTATAAAAATATATAATTTTTGGATAGTAAAAATCAGTCTAACGAAATTGTATCCATAACTGATAATACAGTAGTCTAATTGAATGTTTTTATGTAGTTTTATTATTTTCTCCACACCTCTCAAACTGTGTGACATCAAAAAGAGATGGGCGTACATGCTTTTTTAGAAGGTTCTTGACCCATATATATCCTTAGGAAATATGGCAAGTTGATCTTTTTGGAAATCGTGTCTCTTCATTCTTGTACAGTATACGTAAGTAAAAATAATAATAATATTAAAATCAAGCTTTGTGTTAATTCTACAAATTAATACACTCAGAATTAAAGATGAAGAAGAGGTTTAGAAATGTGAGATGATGAGATTGATTTATTCCTTTGATGACACGAGACTTCATAACAACGCATCTTCCCATAGAATAAGTCAGACCCCAATGGAATTTCTTCCTTGCGTGAATACAAACTCAAATAGAATTATTTCCATCTTTTAAATATGAAAAAAATATTGCACACACACACTAACATCAATGATGAACCATAAATACAATAATAATATATTTCATCAAAATTTCTATAATAATATATACCAATGATATTTTATTTAGCCGACTATATGAAGACAAATACGATCATGCTAAGAGACACGTCAAGGTGGACCAATAACTAAGACCATAAAAAATTAACCAACTTTTTATTTAATTTGAGCTAGACAAGTGGAAATACAAGCTGGTGGATATGTGTAGCTTTCATTAACAAAAAGTTTCTCCAAAAATGAAGAAATTAAACACTGGAAAATTCTATTTTCATAAGGGAATCTATAACTAAAAGGCAACTTGACCATATATGACAAACTGTAGCCAATTACAATCAAACAAGACATGAGTGCCAAATAATAATAATAATAATAATAATAATAATAATTGAAATGAAAGAGATTATAATTCAATAGCAGGAAGAAATCAAGAAAAATGATGGGGTTATTGAATGTATATCATACATTGATCATAACTGAAATGAAAATATTTTTGCTCAAATTGATCCCAATTAATTCTTTTGGAATTCTTTTTCCTCATGTAAATAAAAATTTACTGCGTCTTTAATTTCTTCTCCAATTACCTGAATCTTTCTACCATAACAAATTTTCACCAGAAAGCTATGAGCCCGAAAACGCTGCTGATCAACAATGGAAGCAAGCCCGAAGAGAAGCTCCGGCCCGAGCCTGAAAACTCAGGATCAACCGGATATAAATTTCCAGGTGGACCATTTATGTATATGTAAGGAGGGCTTGGAGGGTACTGGCCGCCGCCGCCGCCGCCGCCGCCGCTAGGTGGAGGCGGGCAGTAGTAGCTAGGCGGCTGCTTCTTTGGCGGCGGTGGCGGTGGCGGAAGTGATGGTGGCGGTGGAGACGGTGGTGGATTACAAGGGTTGTTGCAGGGGCAACTACCACACTTGTTCTGCAAATCAGGAGGGGTTTCATCAAGCTTTCTTGAATTCATAACTTCTTCAGATTGAACCAAAGTTGAAAGCATGGTTAGAATTAGTATAGCAAATTGCAAGTTTTTGAGCCTAGCCATAGGAAGACTTTGAGATGTTTCTGAATCAAGAATTTTTTTCTTCTCTTCTTTTTTTTGTGAAGAATTTAATGGGTTTTTTTAGTGAATGAAATAGTGTTAGGTATTAGAGAGAGGTTTGTTTACGCATTCTTAGGTGCATGAAGCGAAAAAGGCCAAGGGAAATTTGGAGGAACAATGGGCCCCTTTTAGTAGTGATTTCTCTATTATAAAATATGTTAAATTTATAGTATTATTTCATATTGATAACGTATAATATATTCATGTTGTTAAAATAAGAAATAAAACAAGAATTGCAATAAAATTTAGTGGAGAAATTGAAGGGAGTGTGACATGATGGGTTTCCCTTCATTTCTAATTTTCTTGTATGAAGTGTTGGCTTAATCTATAAGGCAATTCACCGTAGCATGTGGATGGTCCACCATATAGGGCCCACAAAATTAGGCTTTAATTATTGATTTTTTTTAAAATATGTATTAATCCATATAGCAAGTATAATTGTACCCTTTTTCATAAAATACAAGAGTTTCCTAACTTAGCGTGCAATATATTTTGTGCACGCCAAACAGGTCACAAGTAATATAGGAGTTTTAGTATTGAAAATAGTTGTATTGATGGGAGGCTTGGGAGGTTTGATGGGTATTAAAGTCAAGGGGGGCAGGTCATGTTTGGCATGTGGATGAGTCCACAATCAAAGGTTGCATGAGGAATATTATTTGGAGAAGGTATTATTATTGGAACATGATTAAAAAGCAAGATTCGAGGGAATATATCATGCAAAGATGATTTGGATTTAAAAAACCTAATAGCAAAGTATTTTGTACAACTCATCTTTGTCGTAAATTTCCTTTTTGAGAAATAAAATTTCTACATTATAGTTGATATTCATTTTCCACACATATATATGTGGCAAATGAACGAATTTTATATGTCAAATAAACAATATTTACAAGAGTTAATAATATGTGATATCCATATGAAACTAGAATAATATGTAAGTCAATTCAAATATCATCAAAATATTTACTATTATGGATTTTAAACCCCTAAAATCATTCCATCTGAACACAATTTTAAGAGCTAACCATTCTCATGGTGCATAAAAAGTAACTGATTACATATATGTGTTTTATTGTTTCAAAAGTGAAACTATCAATATATTTATAATTTAGAGAAGTGATATTGTGAGACTATCTGATGAATATTTGATTTGCTGATAGTCCAACTATATTTTATGAATGTATATCCTCCATATCTGTGTCACTCAATTTAACACATATCATAATTTACAAATATATTCTTTAAAATGAAGAGTTAAGAGTTGTCACCATCTGTTTTAAATATCCGATATTAGTGTGTCGATAAACTATATAATATTAAATAACTCGTTTTTTGTTTTAGACATACATTAGTCAATTTTAGTCTTTTGTTAATGTGGTAAAAATAGAGTGGTAGTATATGATGATAAAACTGAATTAATAAAATCCCCATTATGAATAAAATATTGGTTATGACAAAAGCGTACGTCATAAAAGAGCGTCATGAGACAGCGGCCAATAATGATGAAATAAACGTTGGACAGCAACTCTCTCATAATGTCTCCATCAATTATAACGTTCATCTAATTTCACAAGAACAAAATCTATCTATATCTTATGTTATGAATCACTACTCTGCCACGTGTTAATAATATATCAATTGTGTATTCAATTTCAAATATTTACACTTCATCATTTGGAGGACCATGAAGTTTGGTACATTATAAGGCCAACTCAAACATTTATAAGTGGTATTGTTGAGAAACCAACTCAAAATATTTATACCCATTATAATTCGAAAATCACATCAACTTTATGAGATGATCTTATAAATAATTATTGTAGGAATCCACAACTTCCAACTTACTTGTAAAATATAGATTGTTATTGTTAGTTGATTCATTTCATATAATTAAATTTATGAGGCAGTTTCACAAAAAAATGCTCGTTAAAAGGAGAACTCTTGTTAAATAATCTTACAATTTAATTTGGAAAAAAATAAATTAATTATAAATAATATATTCTACCTTATGAAATTATATTCATGATGGAATCTCATATAAACTTTTGAACAATCAATTATAACTAATATTACTTGGAAAATATATTTTTAGTTTATTACGAATTGATTATTTCATAATATAGTTCACAACCCCATGGGTTCATATTGGGCTAATAAAAGTTCATGGGCCTGAAATCTATCACAGATACTTCAATATTCACTGTCTTAACTTATCTAAGGGATTTTTTCATTTGACTTGGCCCATTTGAACTTATTTAGGCCCAAGACTATCAACTGCGTTCGACAAGCCTGATTTAACTTGTTGGACTTAAAGAAATGGAGTGTGTTGTTATACTTGAAACGTTGTTCTTGTAAGTCTAAATAACCACTTAAATACAACTCCATCCAACATTTTAACATCACAAGTTTTCCAGTTAAGAATTGTCCATTTTGAAACTGTCCAGTTTCAAAATTTTATAGTGACATGATTGATACTTGCCAGTATTCTGATGAAACACATGAGTTAATCATATTATTGAGTAAATCAAACAGCTGGAATCTCATAATAATAGACAATGCCAAATCGAAACATCCTTGCAAGCCATAAGCATTTTCTGTAGGCGGCTAAAATGAGAACCCTACAACAACCTCGTCCGATTCAGCTCTAGTACCCAACCTTATTCATGTCATATGGACATAAAGATCATCGACTCCAGATAACAACAGACTCTCCTTGCTCACTGCCTAATTCACGTTTCATTATTTGCAAGAAAGTCAGTTTACTACCCTAACCAGAAAAGGGTAAAATCATCTCTACAGACTATAGATGTAGATCATTCTTTGAATGCACAAAAGAATGAGCTCCATATCGAAATGATAACCCATTAAAACTTCAAAATCCAAGTTCACTGCTCATCTGCAAAAATTATGCATGCCAAAAGCCTCAAAACACGAATTGTTTAAGTGTGGATATCCTTGAATCATGCTTGCTTCACATGAATTGCTTCCGGATTCATAGAAACTGCTATACGGGTTCCAAAACCACTGAGACTCGTATGGAGGTTGCTGCACTGGAACATTCCAGTTATGAACCTCAAAATCTTGTGCCATCTCCCAAAACATGCTCTGCAGTTCCTCAATGCTGTAATTCTTTTCCTGTTCTCAAGAATTTATGATTAATAAGACAAAAGATTAACAGCTAGACAGGATTAAGACAAAAACAAGAGTTCAATGCTTCTAAAAAGAGGTATGGCATCAATATCCAATATTGTCAAACTACATAGGACTACGCCAGCTGGTAAATTCTGTTTTCTAGGCACTACTCAGTTACCCAAATTCTTCCTACCATCACACAATATCTCATACTCTAATCCTTCCAGCAGGAATATTTCATTTTCAGCCAAGTAAGGATAGATCTTAACAAATACACCTGATCTAAACAAGATAGCAAGCAGATAACCATTCGTCTTACTATAGTATACTTGGGAAGAATTTCTAGACAGAGGTGTTGCTCTTTTATGTTTACAATTTAGACTCATATTAATTAACAACGGAAGAAAATCCCTACAGGGCCAGAAAGATTGGAAGACGGCATGACTACTGCATTTACACCAGCTTCTCTACTGAGATACAACACACTCCTTAATTATAATAGATATAAGGACTTAGAATCAAACTTAATAGTAACCATCCCATCTCACCTATATCAACGCGATACATGCTATGATTTCGTCCATTAATAGTGAAAACTTATTATGAACAGTGCATCATTCATTAAACTAAATGCCTAAATTTGACAAGGAAGATCAATTCATCATAGAGATTATCAAAAAAAATCTAAATACAGTTGATTGGAGAGACAATATATTTAACAATGAACTGGATACCAACTCTAAAGTAATTGTCAACAATCGTACCTCTTTCTTGACATCATTCATGAGAGAGACCATTTCTTGAACAAAATCAGCATATCCCTACAACAACAAATCCAAATTTACACACATTTGTCAGAAACAAGAGCTCATAACCATATATAATAACGTTACAGTAGAATACACAAGATAGATGCCAACCTCCACGTCATCGTCTTCATCATCACGGCTATATATACCAGCGTCATACATCATCCTCTTACTCTTATCAGATAGTACTGTTACATCAAAAAGTTGAACTCATTTAGTACCCCATCGATTCAATGTCAGGAAATCAAGCAAGACAAATTCTTTCTAGAACCACCAATCATATTACCTGAATATGCTTCTTGAATTTGCTGAAATTTCTGTTTGGCCTCTCCAACGAGTGAAGGGGTTTTGTTCCACTTATCTGGATGCCATTGCTGAATCAAATACAATAAACATCATTCATTACATTAATTATCCCCAAAACAATATAAGAGAGAGAGAGAAGGCAATCATGAATGCAAAACATACCATAGCAAGCTTACGATAAGCGCGTCGGATTTCTTCATCAGAAGCGTCCACATTAACACCAAGAACGCTGTAATACTCCTCCATCTCAAACCTTCGAACAAGACCTACCGTCTGAAAACTGATTAATTGACAGAAAAATCAACAGCAGATCGCCAAATTCGAGATTCTCCAACCGGGTTTTCGTCGTTTTTTGTGACTCACAATTGCCAAATGGCAACATAATCAGATTGAGGTGGATCACGTACATATAGGAAAAGTGATGATTATGAAATGTGGAAGGCGGTTCGCTATGTGGGGCCTTTGATGTAGATAAGTTGCAGAAACTCGGAAATATCTAATGGGCGGAAGCTTCTATGGGCTTCTAGGGAAGAAAGAGATTCGCCATCTCGAAGATTCTAGCAATTGATTACGTGAAAATATCTACTTTAATTTTTTATTAATGCTTAAAATGGAAACTTTTAATTTACGATTTTTTGTATATTTTGTTGAATGTCATCTTTCTTCATAGCTATCTAAATCAAAACGAAATTATTATAACCATCCTTTCACCAAATATATTTATTTAAAACAGATATTTTAGAATTATTCCTTCACAGTATCAAATCTAAAATAAAATTATTAAAAGTACATCGTGAAGTACAACTTAAAGAACTCATATAAAATGGTTCAATTCACAACTCTCAATAAATATAATTAAATTTAATATCGAGCGCTTAAATCGATATGCAATATGAATGAAATATTGATATAAAATATTGAAGAACATTAGTTCAGCGAAGATTCATATTCCATTCATATCTATATTGAAATTAATTGTTGAATTTGTAGCAATTTGAATTGAATACCAAATATTATTTATATGTATAAATTGTAAAGCTACTCATTTTTTAGATTTATTTATATATACGTACAAAAAAATCGTATTGTGTAAAGCACTAGAGTGAAATTTCAATTTCAATTTCAATTTCATCATTTGCATATAACAAAAACCTAACCCTCAGATTTCACAAGGTAAACATGTTGAAACCGATCCTAGTAATTCTCCTCGTTTTAATCGTCTGCCCCACCCACTGCCGGAAACGCCATGTCATCAACTTCCGGTCGCCCAACCTCTACCCAGAGTCCTTCACCTGGGACCCCAAATCCGATCACTTTGTCGTCGGCTCCCTCCGCCATCGCCACCTCATCTCCGTCTCCGATGCCGGCGTGGTCTCCTCCCTCCTCTCCGATGATTCCCTCCCCTTCAACTCATCCTTTCTCGGCATCTCGCTCGATCCGCGTCACCACCGCCTCCTCGCTGTCGTCCACCATAGCTCCCCTCTCTTTAACGCCCTGGTCTCCTACGATCTCCCCAGCTTCCGCCAGCTCTTCCTCACCCCGCTGGATGACCTTCTCCCCTCCGCCTCAGTCGCAAACGACGTCGCTGTCGATTACTCCGGCAATGCCTACGTCACCGACTCGGCCAACGACGTCATCTACAAAGTCAACGAACAAGGCGAAGCGACGATCTTATCCAGATCTCAGATCTTCAAATCCAACGCGGTGGACCTCACCGTACCGTATCACAATTGCGGACTAAACGGCGTCGTGTTCAATTCCAAAGGCTATCTCTTGGTAACTCAGTCAAACACCGGGAAGCTGTTTAAAGTCGACGTCGACGATGGAATTGCAAGGCAGGTGATTCTAAGCAAAGACTTAATCGCGGCCGACGGTATTGCCGCCAGGAAGGACGGCGTCGTTTTGGTGGTTTCTAAGCACAAGCTGTATTTCATCAAGAGCGATGATAGTTGGAGCGAGGGCGTGGTGTTTGACGAAACTGCCCTTGAGGAGGAGAGGCATGCGAGTGCGGTGGCTGTTGGAGCGGAGGGCAGGGCATACGTATTATATGGGCATATCGACGAGGGCATGATGGGGAATTCAGAAAGGGAGGAATTTAGTATAGTGGAAGTGGAGTCACAAGTTGAGGGTAAAGAAGAAAATGTGTGGATTTTTGTGTTGATTGGTTTAGGGCTTGCTTATTTCTTGATTTGGAGATTCCAAATGCGCCAACTTGTCAAAAATATGGACAAAAAAACTGCTTGATTTTTTTTTTCTTTAGAAATGCAATGAAGCCATTAATGTATTTTATTTTCTTTCTTTCATCAGTTAGTGTTTTAGGCTATGTTCAACCATCAAATGGTATGTTGGAGAGAGTTTGCAATCGGGTATTGGATTGGCACTGTTTCGGTTATATGAAAATGGAGAAATAAGGTGATTTTTGATAACTTGACGTGGTATGCTAGACAATATTGTAGATGATATTATAAGAGGCAGATTGTGGAGTTGGTTCTTGGTGAAGTACTTCTCTTTTTAAGTTTTGCCAATCAAAGATTGGATTTTTGAACACAGGAATATTTGAGTGCTGATGTTTTACGTCCAATTATTGTTCTAATGTTTTTATCTTGTACACACACTTATTGTTCTAATGCTTTTGCCTTGTATTTGTATGTTGTAATATTATCGTATGAGCACTTGTACCCGTATGGCTCTCTTTGAGTTTTGAATAGAAACTTATTTAACCGAGAAATTAAAAAAAAAAAAAAAAAAAAAGATATGTTTTCTCAAATTCTACATGATATCAAGTGACTTTTTAATGAAATTTCATAATCCATCCCTCAATTGAATCTTCACAATACACTCGAATGGAAACATAATAATGATCATTCCAGGCTCCCAAATCAGTCTAGTTACCCGAGATGGCATTACAATTTCAGAATTCCCCCTGTGAGTTCGAGTAATAAGAAACCGGATTATTACGTGGTTTCCATCATGGAAGAGTGGTTTCCACAATTTTGCCATTTATGATACTAGGAAGAGCTGGAACATATGGTTCTTCAGTTGAGGGTTGAGGTGTGGTTGCGTGTTTTTTTTCGTCTTTAGGCTTTGCACTTGTTGCTTTGTCACCATCTTGAAGCTTTGACTTGCCTCCAAGTTCGTCTTTTGGTTTCTTCTCGTTGCCTTCTTCATCCTTTGGCTTCGAAAAACCAGCTTTTTCCCTGAGCAGTTGGAGTTTCTCCATGATCTTTTGCTTCATGGAGGCATTTCTAGGGCGTGCTTCAGCTGATGCTGGTAAGAGGAGAGAGAGAAGGCCTACGGATGCTGCTGTTAATTGCATCATTTCCCGTCTGGAGGTAGCACTAACCATTTCCTTCAGTGGTGGTTTCTGCGTCTCTTTCACCTATATGCGACCAGAAAAACATTTATATGATGTACTCACCGATCAAAAAGCAATGGTTGTATCACAGTATACTACATTCATTCAAAGTTCACCATAAGTCCTTAAGGTTATTAAGGGGGGGAACTAGTAAAAGAGTGGAGACAGATAGAACCTGATTTTGAGTTAAATTAATTTGAGGAATTACAGAAGTTTGTTTTAGTTAACAGTCTTTGAAGGTTGGAGATTTACAATTCTAGTGATTGAATCTTTTTTTAAGTCGCAAAGACATATAAAGACTGATATCAAGATAACATAGATAGCTAGAATCCAAGAAAATAGCGCCGTTTTCCCAGAAAAACAAAATTTGATGTCCAGTAATGTACATCATTTTTTTCCTATAAAGTCTAGAGATTAGCATACATAGATTTGCGGCAGCTATCACATGGGTTGTCTGATCTCCACACTCACTAAAGCATTCGATGAATTTCATTCTACATTATTGTTTCTTGTGAAACAACAGAGCAATTTGATGCAATTACTATCAAATCTCCTACATCAACAGCTACTTTCAAGGAATCCAATTACCTAGAGCATGGTTAAACATATAAATTCTGCATGTGCCATTGAGAAGAATGCTTCAATACATAAGAATACTTTAAACTCTACTATCAATCGGTCGTAAAAACCATAACCACTCAACAATGCAAGTTATAGAACGTTTGGCCAATATAAACCATACGAGATCAATACATGATCCATGATCAGAATATCGATCTCCACCATACTTTAGGCATACCAAAAACTCTGGTTATCCTATTAGACGCAAAGCTCTCAAGCCCACATCCTTCCCTAATCACTACACATAATCCACTTGTTTTCTTGTTCATTATTACAATCATTTTCTTTAGCCTTTACAGATCATTTTCAAGATTTGGCAACTATATCAGTGGTGAATAGGATGAAATCTGCTAAAAGGAACTTTCAAGAAGCCAAAACTACAGTGCCATAAAAGCCAATACCAAAGAGAAGGATGTGCATTAGAAGACAGCATTACCTCCACAGGCAAATCCAATTTCAGAAAAAAAATATCACAATAAATAACATCAATAAAACTAGAAATCTTGTGAATCACCGCATCTAAAATCAACATCATTTTATGCATACCACAGAAATCATTCTACTCGTCAATCGTCTCTACTTTATACAGCGCTTTATAAAGAAAAAAAAAATATTAAATACGGTCAAAACTAGATGAAGGATCATGATCCTAAAGAAGAAGTAAGCAAGAGGGAAATTAAAAAGTAAAGTAAAACTAGTGAGTTGAACCTGAATAGAGGGAAGAGATTGTCTATTCATCATAGTAACGTTCGAAACTCTCGAATGCGAGCCATCTGCTCCGGTCGCCGGAGGTAACCGACAGGCCACTGGTTTGAAGGCGGGTAACGACATTTTCAGGCTGAATCAACGGCTCCGATGGTGGGTAGGTGAGGACACGCGGTGTGCTGTGAATTTGGTTGAAATTGACTCTGCTCGGTTATTTTAGCATAGCCCTTTGAATTATGTGCCTTCTTCTTTTTTTTTTTTTTTTTTATTATTATTATTATTATTATTAAGAGATGATGAGAAACAGCCAAATCTAGCTCATTTCCTTATATATCAGGCCAAAATAATTCCCAACTAATATTTTTGTCCTTAATATTCTAATTCTTATATTAATGTTCCAATCTATCTCTTTTTTTTGACAAAAATGAATATGATGTAATGGGGACTGAATATGTCAGATTGATCAGTAATAAATTATTTATTTCGTATATATTTTTTAATTTGGCTTGTAATTAGTAATATTTTTTCACTAATTAAATCAATACATACACTTTTTATTAATAATAAATTTTCAAAATTGTCGTTTATATATTACTATGGTGCAAACGGCAATTATAAGTCTTATAATGCCTTATTAGCTCTTATTATATATTATATATTAGTATGATAATTACAAATTAAATAATTATTTATGTCTTATTATATTATATTTAATTGCAAGTGGGAACGGTAATTTTATATCTTATTATCTTATTTAATTATTATATTATAGTTACTTATTTAAAATTGTCGTGTAGTTTTTTTTTTTTTTGATTTTACTTATTTTGCTAATTACATGATTTCAAATTGCCGTCTACACTTAAATAGCCACTATTTTTTTTTCCAAAAGTGTCGTGTACTATATAAACATTATTTTGCAACAATTTATTCCACATTCAACATATTATTCATATACATTCAACATATTATTAATATACACCCTGAACGGCAATTTTTGAAAAAAAATAAGGGGGACACGGCAGAACGGCAATTTTTGAAAAAAAATAAGGGGGGCACAGATTGCCGTGTCCCCCTTATTTTTAAAAAAAAATTGTCGTTCAACTATATAAAATGATTTTTGCAACATTTTATTCCACATTCAACATATTATTCAACATATTATTCAACATATCAATTTCATCTCCAACATAATTTAACATATAAACCCTAAACCGCAATTATTTGGAAAAAAAAAATAGCCCCTATTTTTTTTCCAAAAGTGTCGTGTACTATATAAACATCATTTTGCAACAATTTATTCCACATCCAACATATTATTCATATACACCCTAAAAGGCAATTTTTTTTAAAAAAAAAAGGGGGACACGGCAATTATATACGGCAATTATATAATTGCCGTGTCCCACTATTTTTTTTTCAAAAATTGCCGTTCAACTATATATTATGATTTTTGCAACATTTTATTCCACATTCAACATATTATTCAACATATCAATTTCATCTCCAACATAATTTAACATATAAACCCTAAACGACAATTATTTGCAAAAAAAAAAAAAATAGCCCCTATTTTTTTTCCAAAAGTGCCGTATACTATATAAACATCATTTTGCAACAATTTATTCCACATTCAACATATTATTCATATACACCCTAAATGGCAATTTTTGAAAAAAAAAACGAAAGGGGGACACGACAATTATTGTATAATTGCCGTGTCCCCCTATTTTATTTTCAAAAATTACCGTTCAATTATATAAAATGATTTTTGCAACATTTTATTCCACATTCAACATATCAATTTCATCTCCAACATAATTTAACATATAAACCCTAAACGGCAATTATTTGCAAAAAAAAAAAATAGCCCCTATTTTTTTTCCAAAAGTGTCGTGTACTATATAAACATCATTTTACAACAATTTATTCCACATTCAACATATTATTCATATACACCCTAAAAGGCAATTTTTTGAAAAAAAAAAGAGGGGGGGGGGACACGACAATTATTGAAAAAAATGTCATGTACCCCCTAAATATTATTAAAAATTGCCGTTCTGTAAATATATATTAGTGCCAATATTTTATAAGTCTTATTATGATTTTTGATTTCAATATAATGTATTATATTATATAAGTGTAGACGGCAATTTGAAATCATGTAATTAGCAAAATAAGTAAAATAAAAAAAAAACTACACGGCAATTTTAAATAAGTCACTATAATATAATAATTAAATAAGATAATAAGGCATAAAATTGTCGTTGCCACTTGTAATTAAATATAATATAATAAGATATAAATAATTATTTAATTTGTAATCATCATACTAATATATAATATATAATAAGAGCTAATAAGGCATAATAAGACTTATAATTGCCGTTTGCACCATAGTAATATATAAACGGCAATTTTGAAAAATTATTGCTAATAAAAAGTGTATGTATTGATTTAATTAGTGAAAAATTATTACTAATTACAAGCCAAATTAAAAACATATACGAAATAAATAATTTATTACTGATCAATCTGACACATTCAGTCCCCATCGCATCATGTTCATTTTTGTCAAAAAAAGGGGTAGATTGAGACATTAATATAAGGATTAGGGTATTGAGGGCAAAAATATTAGTTTGGGGGTATTTTGGCCTGAAATATAGAGAAATGGGCTAAATTGGGCCGTTTTCTATTACTATTATTACTATTATTATTATTATTATTATTATTATTATTATTATTATTATTATTATTATTATTATTATTATTTTCTGGGTTTCTTTCTTTTCTGTGCTATATTATCCTTAGCAGCTCATCTTCCAACAATATGTTTTATTTATTGATTTACGATCTGAAATTTGAAAATTAAATGAAATTAATTTTAATACGAGGAACCAAAACGATGCATAAATTTCGAAAGAACATATAAGGAAACTTAACTAGGCAATTTTTTTAAAATATGAATTAAGTGAACAAAGTTATAATATAAGTCATATTTTCTAAGTAAATTAATTAGAATAAATATCATAGCTGGCTGAGATTAATTGAATAAGCTTGAGTGAGCTATTTTTCAAATGTATAATTAATTTGGAAAGGTAAAGATCAATAATATTAGAGTTATGTGTCTTGTTCGGTTGTATAGACTACATAACTTATATGTTCATGTGAAAAGTAATGCAAAAGTAACTCTCCCTTTGTTTCGAAAATTCACATAATAAGATTCAGCTATATATAAATATAAAATGTGGAAAATAATAGATTTTGAAACATGAAATTTAATAATGATCACAAACTTTATATATTTACATCCATTAAGAGATTGTATGCTATTTGCAAATTAATTATAAGTGTTCTGCATAATCTTATAACAAACTGTTTGGATTTTTAGGTATGCAGTATGCTATAACCATTTTAATTTTTTTATTATTGTAAAACTACACTAAAAATTAGCACTCTGCAACTATCAACATTCATCTAACTTTTAAACAAATCCATTAAATTACTCACTAATCATTAGTTTAGATGAAGATACCAATCGTGTTGCCCCGACTCAATATATAATAGACGTAAGTAGTACTATTTGCCAGTGGATATCTTATTATATTGTTAATTAAAGCATTAATTTGTAATTCACCATTTTTGTTAAATATTTTTATTAATATTTTTGCACCTAAAATTTTTAATTAGCTAGGACTTTATCTAATTAGAGTTGTAGATTAGTTTGTAATAATGGGATTGTGGAATTTATACCCTCTATGGACCAGAGCAATAATTTTCCCTGCACCCCATAAGAAATATATATGTGTTATACTCAATTATCCATAAGAAAACATGTTTCTTATCAAGTATTTTTCACATTGGTCTAATACATATTCAGAATTTTCAGGTCATTTATATGGAAATTTGAGATCTCCAATATAAGGTTAGCCTCGAATTAGACCAATTCAATATTTCACATTTCGATACGATTGATCTCGAAATTAAATTTCCAAATAAGACAGATCAATAAATTAATTTAAGACTATGATCTCAAATTCTCAAGCATCAAGATCTATCATCTCAGAACTTTTAAAAAGTGGTGAATCAAATCATAGTGAATAAATGGATAGATAACATGTTTTTTCAAGAATGGATATAAGTTAATTATGGTATTTTTATAAAGTGAACTGAAAATGTTTCTAATATACATAAATGATACGATTAACCCATTTTCAATTCTTATACGTCTATTGAAACATGAATAAGCAATAAACATGTTCTCAATCCCAAACTTCATGTTAATATGATATTGTTCATTATAGATGAAGTGCAATCAATCCAGAAATCAAGAATGCAAAGAAATCACATAAGATGATGAACCCTAATTCAAGGCTTGAGAACAATCAACACGAAAACGAAAAATTGACACACGAATTTAAGTGGTTCGACTATGTAAATAGTCTACGTCCACTGCCGAATCAAAACCCCTTACTAATTTGTAGAATCAAAGAAGAATTACATCAGATTGCAAGAATGGCGCAGTTTTAGGGTTTATGCGCACAGTCTGAGCCCTAACTCTCTAATTGATCGAATACAATGATGAATCAGAGGGCAAATGTTAACTACTTATGTATATTTATATACAATGCAAAACCCCCAAAACAATTGCTGAAAACGGACACCAAAACGGCTTCGATTTTCTGTTTTACCAACTGAATCTGCGCAGATACAAGCCCTCGGCTCAAAGCAGTTACAGCCCAACTACCTCAGCTCGAGTCAATCTTCTAGTGCCTGGTTCAGTTACAAATCGAACGGTTCTCATCCATTTCATCCCGGTTCTGCAACATACACATAATTCCTGAGTTAACACAGCTTCTTTACACTCTCAAATTCCCCCTTTTAACTCTGAATTATCAGCAACAGATCTTGATTCAGCTCATCCTCCATTTGTTAAGTCGCCACTGATTCCCAGGCAACCAAGCCTACTAATTTCTTGCAGTATTCGAACTTGGCACCTGGTAAAACTTTAGTTAGCATGTCAGACGGGTTGTCAGCTGTACCAATTTTCTTTGCTTCAACCTCCCCCTTCTCTATAAGATCTCTTACAAAATGAAGCTTTACATCCACATGCTTGCATTTACTATGGAACATCTGATGTTTACTCAAATGCAGTGCACTTTGGTTATCGCAGAACACTTCCACTCTTCGTTGCTTAACTCCCAGCTCCCTGAGAATCCCCCTCAACCAAACTGCTTCTTTAACAGCCTCGGACATAGCTACGAATTCGGCTTCGGTTGTGGACAATGCAACTATGGATTGTTGCATTGCTCTCCAGCTTATTGCTGTTCCAAACAATGTGAAGACGTAACCTGTGGTTGATTTCCGAGTGTCCGGATTGCCAGCAAAGTCTGAGTCTACAAACCCTTGAAGAGAGTTGCTCAGGCCAATCTCAGTGTTCTTAAACAACAAACCCACACCAGTAGTTCCTCTCAAATATCTTAGCATCCATTTCACACCTTCCCAGTGCTGCTTTCCTGGATTAGCCATAAATTTGCTCACTTTACTCATAGCAAATGCCAAATCAGGTCTGCTACTTACCATTCCATACATGATGCTTCCAACCGCATTAGCATATGGTGTATTCGACATTTCCTTAACCTCATATTCAGTTGCAGGCTGCTGATCTACTGTCATCCTAAAGTGTGCTCCAAGTGGGGTATTTACAGCCTTAGAATCGTGCATATGAAACTTGCATAATACCTTTTCCATGTACTCGGACTGATGTAGAAACACAAAGCCTTTCTCTCTATCTCTCTTTATATCCATACCCAAAATTCTTCTTGCTTCTCCCAGATTCTTCATTTCAAATTTGGAAGATAATTTGTCTTTTAAAGCATTAATCCGTAGCAAACTCTTACCTGCAAGAAGCATGTCATCTACATACAATAGGAGATAGGTGTGTATCTGTTTACCTTGCTTTTCCATATACACACAACTATCGAAGCTGCACCTTTCAAGTCCAATGCTGGTCATGAAACTATCAAACTTTCTATACCACTGACGCGGACTTTGTTTTAAGCCATACAATGACCTTTTGAGCAGACATACCCGTTCAGAATTTTCAGGAAGCACAAACCCCTCCGGCTGCTGCATATAGAGTATTTCTTCTAAGTCTCCATGTAAGAAAGCCGTTTTGACATCAAGCTGGTGTAGCTCTAAGTCTTCTTGAGCCACAAGTGCAAGCAAAATTCTGATCGACACATGCTTAACCACCGGTGAGAATATCTCATTATAGTCCAAGCCTTCCCTTTGCGTGTAACCTTTTGCTACCAACCTAGCTTTATATCTCACCCGCTCATTTCCAGCAACCTCGATTTTCTTCTTAAAAATCCATTTGCAACCTATTATTTTTCTGTCCTTAGGCCTGTCGACCAATTCCCAGGTTTGATTCTTGTTTAGAGATAGCAATTCCTCATGCATTGCTTGCATCCACTTGTCTCTTTCAACTGAGTTTATTGCCTCTTTGTAAGACTTTGGCTCTTCTTGTTCTAACTCCATAGCAACATTGAATGCATATTGAGCTGTATCAGCTTCACCATATCTCATTGGTGCCTTTATCTTCCTTCTGGATCTGTCTCTTGTGAGTTGATAATCTGTTAAATCCTCTTCCTGGTTCTGATCCGATTCATGACCTCCCTCAGGCTGATTATCCACTATTTGATCTTCCTTTCCATCCTCCCTCACATGATCATCTGATTCAGAATTTTCTTTGTGTGTGCTGGATTGAGATTCAGTCTCCTCTTGTAATTCAAACTCTTCAGTTCCTGTATAGCCATATCCCATTACATCCTCCTTGAAGATAACATCTCTACTCACAAAGCATCTAGGTGTCCTAGGGTCAATGCTCCATAGTCTGTACCCTTTGATGCCTAGTGGATAGCCTAGGAAGACACATTTTATTGCTCTTGGTTCTAGCTTATCTCCTTTTATATGAGCATAGGCTAAGCACCCAAACACTCTTAAGTGACTGTAACGTGGCTTGATTTTGTACCAGACTTCATTTGGCGATTTATATTCCACAGATGAAGAGGGACTTCTATTCACTAGATAAGCTGCTGTATTAAGTGTCTCACCCCAAAAACACTTTGGTAGATTTGCATCTGAGAGCATACACCTTACTCTCTCCAATAAGGTACGATTCATTCGTTCGGCCACCCCGTTTTGCTGTGGAGTATAAACTGTGGTTCTATGCCTAGTGATCCCCCTATTTCTGCATATCTCTTGAAATTCCTCAGACAAGTACTCCAAGCCATTGTCGGTCCTTAAGAATTTCAGTCTCTTACCAGTCTGATTTTCTTGCAAAATCAACCAATCTTTAAACTTCTCAGCTGCTTCACTCTTGTGTTTGAGAATGTATACCCATACCTTCCTCGAATAGTCATCTATAAATGATATATAGTACCTTCCTCCTCCCATGGTTTCGGTCCTTGAAGGACCCCAAATGTCAGAGTGAACATATTCAAATATTTCAGAGGTAGTGTGCATACCTTTAGGGAATGACATCCTTGTGGATTTGCCAAAGATGCAGTGCTCACAATCTGGAACTTGCGTTATCAGTTCTGATCCTAGGAGCTGTTGTTTTGATAGCTCTTGCAGTCCTCTGGACCCAATGTGACCCATCCGTTTGTGCCATAGCATATGATTAGGACTTGATCTTGCTGTAATTGCAACTTCACCCACTGCTGTCTCACCACACAAGAGGTACAGGCCATTAGACTTCCTTCCCTTTAATATAATTTTGCCCCTTTTGGTTATCAACATCTGCTCGTTCTTGGTGTGAAACTCATAACCCTTTTCATTGAGTAATCCTAGAGATATTAGATTCCTCTTCAGTTTTGGAATGAACCTTACTTCATCCAGCACCTTAACTGATCCATCATGTAATTTCAGTCGAACCATGCCAATTCCCTGTACTTTACATGAATAATCATTCCCAAGGAGAACTGAACCACCATCTTCGAATTTCAGATTTACAAACCAAGATCTCACCGGGCACATATGAAAAGAACACCCGGAGTCCAGAACCCACTCCTCTTGCACCTGATTTTCTACAATACACAGCATGTCTGCAGCTTCGAAGTTCTTTTGTTCTTGGGCTACTGCTGCTTGTAGGTTAGGTTGAGCTTGTTTCTTCTTCTTCTCAGGACAGTTCCTTTTAAGATGACCCGGCTTGTGGCACCCAAAACACTTTCTTGTTTCCACCTTTTCTTGATTCCCAGTGGTAGGTTGAGTATTGTTCTTGTTTCTGAACTGATTTTGATTACTTTTAGGGTGAGCCTTGTACCTCATATTCAGACCTTCTCCTAGGTTAGGAGCCTTTGAATCCGATTCTCCTGAAAGAGCCCTGGAACGGATGGCAATCTGAACAGATTCGAGTGACATTGCAGTTGATCTTCCATATATCAACGCATCCTTAAATGACTGATACGACTTAGGGAGTGTCTGAAGTAACAAGAGTGCAAGATCTTCATCCTTTTGCTGCTCACCTATGTTAGCCAGATCGTCCACTAATCGATTGAAGTCATCCAACTTTTCAAGGATTTTCTTCTCTTCCAGAATCTTGAAGGCAATGAGTTTCTGCTTCAAGAACAATCTATTGGCTAGGGATTTGGTCTGATACACAGCTTCAAGCTTGTTCCATACATCAAGTGCGGTTTTCTCTTGATAAACTTCCCTCAAGGCTTTATCAGCTAGGCACAATATTATCGAACTCCTTGCTTTTCGATCTATCTTTGGTCTATCTTCGTTGGATACATCAGAGCCACCTCCATCAGTAGTTATTGCTGATTCCCAACCCTGCTGAATGAGTATGGCCTCCATCTTAGCCTTCCAAAGTGTAAAGTCACCACTTCCGGTGAATTTCTCAACGTCCAGCTTCAAAGATCCCATCTCTCTTGATTGCTCTTCCCACAGACGGCGCCAATAGACTTGTTTATATTAATGAAAAATATGTATTTATCCCGTTTGTTTGACTATGTAGATGACTGTATCATTATCCTAAAGCTATATACTCTCCATTTCAATTATATAGGCTTGTGTTCATTTTTTGGATATCCCAAATATATAGTTCATTTATTATATATGGTAAAATTTATTTTAAATCATTCACTAATATATCCCTATTAATTAGTCTTGAAAAGATAAAAAAGTGAAAAATTAAACTCATTAAATGTGGAGATAACAGAAACTTAACTTAAATACTTATTTTTCCTATCATTTTCTTAATTTTTATGAAAAATTCAATCAACCTAGGATTAACTAATTTCAAATGGACGGCCACTGTCCAAATAATACAATATAGTATGCAAAGTTTACAGTATTCTAAATCTGGAGTGGGTGCACTGCTTAATTGCTAATATTCTAAAGACAAAGGTACTTAATTTTTGAAATGTAAGTAATAAAGCTTTGTTGTTTCTTAATCCCTCATCTCCAACTCATCATATTCCCTTCCACACTCTCTCTCACGTTGACCAAAACTTTCCGTCAATGAGCCGCTTCATTTCTGTCTCCGGCGCCTTTGTCCGCCGCCTCTCAGCCCCAGCCTTCCTCCTCCACAGCCAGTTCACGCGTCAACCACCAATCCTTCCTCCTTCCCCACAACACTTCCCCTCTTTCTCTCCCTTCAGAAAACATCTCCATTCATCCGCCGCCGTGATGAGAATCAGCAGCGCCACCAACCCACCGGCCGTCCAAATCTCGGTGACCTCACTTTTCTGTTGCCAGTTTGTTCTCTTCTCGAACCTCTCTAGAAGCTTCGCCTCCGGCGCGAAACGCATCGAGGACATTGTTGTCATTCTCCTCCAGATCAAACGTCTTCTCCAAACGTGCTTTTCTCAGCGTACATAATTACTTGCATTTTATCGACTTTTACTTTTTATTTATTTATTAAGACATTAATCAATTTCAGCCAATAATTTTTTTATTTCGGAAAATAATTAATGAAATTGAAATATCATGTATTTTCAGAATGCATGCAGCTTCTGATTCTGATGTGTGGAACTGCTGTGAGTATGATATTTCCAGTGGCAAAAGCTATTATAATCGCCGTTGAAGAAGCTTTCGCTGATACACCCATGATTTTCTGTGTCATGCTCGCCGGAGGAGTCATCGCCGCCGGTCTATTTGTAAAGCTTTTGTGGGATAAATTATTTCGTCCCTGGATTATGCATAAATTGCTCTCTGTAACCTGCCATTGTTAGATTACTATGCATAATAACAATTAGCCTTTTCATTTTTTAAGAAAATGCATTTTGTCGCATTAGTTTTTCTAAAGAATAACTCAAACATACTACAATATAACAATTAGTTAATAAATCCAAATAGCAAACAAAAATTCTAAAACCCCAAGCAAAAACTACATCTTAAAATTATTCAAATATTTCTGCATATATTACCAAAATTAAATCCATAAATTATTTAGTTAATATTAATTTACCATCTCTATTGTCTATGTGGTACAAACTTGTAACCAAGGCACTGTATGTATACACTCATGTAGTTATGCCACTTTTCATCATACGGGAGACTAAAGTGCACTAGTATATACCTGGTAGGATACTCGTGTATAAGTTGCAGACTTTATGAAATTTGGGCCAAAGTTGAAGGTTGATTAATAATTGTCTACAGTTTCCTGAAATTTAAAAAAAAAAAAAAAAACCAGTATTTTCTTAACATAGAACTTGATTATGACTCGGTGAGACACCAGACGGAGAAACTTCAATTCCGCACTGCATAGAATCATAGAATCTTGTTTGTTTTGAAAAATAACAAATATAAATTTATAAACGGTCAACAAAAGTAAGATTATAACTTGTAATTACAGTATTCTATGTCTGTACACAAATTCTTCAAATTTACATGATAGAGAATTCTTCTTGCAGGCCATCTAACTCACCCTTTAGACTGTGTTGTTGTATGATCAAAACAGATGCAGTCACAGAAAAATCTGAAGCAGCAAGAATGTCACCAATGGGCCCCAGTTCCGGGCACTCCTCCCAGTCGTTCATACCCACCGTTAAGATCGAGTTCACCCTCCCGCCCCGCCCCACGATGAAAAGACCATATTGCCCCTCCAGTGACCTCAGTGTGGAGAATGTCTGCCCTGAGTTGACCAGGTACTTCTCCATGTAAGCCACATGCCCTCCAGCCACATGCCTGTCATAGAAATCAGCAAAGCATTCATCATCAACCTTCATCTCTTCTTGATGCTCCAATGTGTTGGACTTTGCTATGGTGATGATTGATGACACACTGTCCCCAGTAGCTTCTAGAAGGAACCTTATGACTGTCAGCTTCACCCCCGGGTGGCACGCCACCCGCCCCGCGTAGGCTAACGCCTCTCTGTCGTCTTTCCCTCCAATGAAGATTACTGCTGCATAGAGTGATATTGATGATCTTGATAGTATGGTCGTGCCTAGACCCCGGTCGATTAGAATTCCTATCGAGCACGGGGCGTGGCGAAGGACCTGGTTAAAAAAATGATGTTAAACCGGCTTCAGGGTAAACGGGTCATTTTGTTAGGTATTGTGAGTTTACATTATTATACCTTACGGTTGACATGGCGAAAACCGGTGTGTCCTAGATTGAGCCTGCCACCTGGCTCTTGTAGCTTGTGAAATGGCAATACGATGAGTGAAACCATTAGATCTTCAGCTAAAATGCAGATGTCTTGGTGCATTGACCCGAGTGTGGAAAGAGCAAGCATTCGTCTAACGGTGATCCCATCTTCGTCTTCGTTTATGAAAGCGTTTACTCTGTTGCTAATCTGTTCTCTCATTTCCACAACAGTTGGATCAGTGACACACAGAGTGTCCACACCTTCAGTGTGTGTCAATGTGGCGGCTATTCTATCTGTTAGCTCCACCATGTCGGTGAGATAGACCAGGATTCCGGGGTCAGCGGTCCCACGAGACAGCCCCATGAAGTTTATGGCCGAAGAGACGTTCTGTGGGCCTTGGAGGCAGAGCAGGATATGAAGCTCATTCGAGGGATTGAGCCATTGGAGCGCCATTCTTTGAGTCGGGGCGTGTCTTCTTGCACGTTTGATGATGTTTACGACCACCAGTGGGGCGTAGATGATCGTAAGGAATGTGGCAAACACCATTGCTATGCTGGTGGAAATACTTGTGAGTTTCATCTGCAAGCAAATGTTCATTATAAGATCATCTAATTTCATTGTGATATAGGAAACCCTATTAGTATATACCTTTGAGGCTAGTATAGCCAAGTAGATATGGAAATGGCCCTTGATGTTCAACAACAATCCAGTGGCAATGGAATCTTGCCAGTGAAATCCCAACATTACCCCTGACAGCCATGAACCAACAACTTTCCCAATAGTTGAGATAAAGAAAACAAAGAAGAGCTTAGCCCATACTGCTAACTCCCCTGCCTTGAACAGAGTCAAGTGAGCCTCAGTGCCAACCCAAAAGAAGAAAAGTGGATAGAAAATAGCAGTGAAGAAATAGTTAACTTTGCTGATCATCATCTTCGATATCCTCCCTTCTCGAGGCATAAAAACTCCAGCCACAAACGCGCTCAAAACCTTATCATAACCGGCCAGAATAGGCGAAAAGCTACACACCATCACCACAAAGGCCACAGCCAGGACTAAATGTGAGCTGTTCATAGGTTTGCCCTCCGGATTCTCGCGGTTCACCCATTCCATGATCAACGGAGACAGCTTTGCTGCCAACACCGTCTCAATGACCAAAAGAGAAACCATTGTAAGCAGAGTTTTGACATTGCGATACTTGAATCCACTCAAAGGATCAAAGATGATGAAGCCAATGCAAATGAGGAGAGTCGAAACTAAGTCCGTGTGAACCCCAGCTGAGACAACAAATCTCCCTATATCGGATTTACCAATCTTGAGATCAGTTATTAGCCTCGTTAAGAGGGGGCTGGCCGTGCCTGAGACAATGACGGAGAGGCAGAGATTGAAGGGCACATTTGTCTCTTCGGGTATGTGAAGGAATGGTGTTAGAAAAGATGCCATGACAAATGTTGTAAGAACCCCAGTGTAGGCCACTTTGGCTTCAGGCAGATCTATTTGGACAAATATGTTTGGATCAACTTCTAGGCCTACCACAAACATGTGAAGAATCATTGCAACTTCCACTATGTATTGCAAAGTCTTCTGTATCCCTTCACCACTTGTGTGTTTTCGTATCATCGGTAGATTGCTCAAGAACAGGCCTACCTGCAAACACACATGGATCTCAATCATTTCAATTTTCAATTTTCAATCAAGAGAGAGAGAGAGAGAGAGAGAAGAGAGACTATGCATTCAGAGAGGATCCGGGGTTGAGCAAGAGGACGCATGAGAATGTGCAAGAAGTTGCAGAGGAAGACGATGAAGAAGAATCCCAACATGTAAACAGCAATGTTTGCAAGTCTAAGTGTCATACTACCACTTGTGCATAATGCTGCATTTGTCATGTTCCTCAGATTTTCGATATCCATTTTGTCAAGATCCATTTTTGAAAAATTTTCAAGAATATCTTCTGGAGTTTTTACGATCAAGAAATTATTCAGTTTCAAAGAAGATAGTTTTCTTTTCATTCTTTTTTCTTCTTTATTAATTTAATTAATATTATTATTAATTATTATTATTGTTTTGATGAGATTTGTCATGTTTTATAACTAACTACATGGAATAAGGTGTTTATGTGGATGGGAAGAAAACCAAAAAAAGTGGTGTGTTGTGTTGTGAGGTACGGTGACTGCTAACATCACATCTCACTTTTCACCTAAATACTTTTTTTTTTTTTTCAGTGAGAATATTATGCGGTTGTCCTTGTACGCGACTTAATAATTTTTTTAATTAAGTAATATGTAAATTAACTAATAACTATATAAAAATTGAGTCAAGATTTAAAATATCCCATATTTTGCTAAACTTATTAATATTCGTGATTATTGATATTTTCCTAATATTTTCAATATTAGATTATCATTTATCCATAAGGTGTAAAGATATATAACAAGAATATATGGAGCAGCATAAAAATAAAATATGTGAATTGAAAAATGGTAGTTAATGTTTAAAATATATTGATATATTCTCCATGTTACTGATCTCCATAGTTGTAGTATGGATAGAGAGGATAAATAAATTTTTGTGGGGATATATATCTCCATACTCTCCAATATCTGCCACACAAATTACGCAAAAAATTATTTATCCATCCTATGGATAGTGATAAGTAATGGAGATGGATTGTTAATCTAAGATTTATTTAAATTCTTAAAATCTTGAATTAAGAGTATAGTGTCATGGATTCGGCTTCCTGCTTGTATCAGAAATCGGAAAAACTGAAATAAATATTATGAATTACTATATGTATATCAGAAATTAGAATCTCATCAACGCCAATTAGCATTATTGCTGGTGATGTAGCTTCAAGGGTTGACCATGCTGCTGCTACTAAGTAGTTGACAAATCAGTAGTGGTTTACTCGTTATACCTTTGATGCGATGTCTGTTCAACCTTAAATATATATGCTTCCAATTTTTTGAGAAAGAAGTTTAAGGTCGAACAGACAACGAAACGAAGGTTAACAGCAAGCACGATGAAGAGCATAGAAACCAAGAATTTAGGAAGATCAAATTTGGCAATATGAAGTTATGTTAATATGACCATGTGTTTATATACAGAGATCGATCCAGTGGCTATGTGAATCAGAGGGTTTGACTTTGACTCACCGATGAGATTCCAATGCTCCTCACTCACATGCACCTCAACTTCCATTTAAAGCCTCCATCTTTTATTTTTTATAAATTTAATTAATTCAGCTCATTTCTTTTTATGAATTCAGGATTTCAAATCTTATTCAAATTGAATATACACAAATACGGACAGCTTAATGTATAAATGCTGTATTAAATATATGGATAATAGCAAATTTGAACACTTTCAACGTACCTTTTAAATGATAAATACTATATATACACATATATTACTTATAGCCTAATTAAATGATTATTATGGGAAATATATGCTTGATAAGCTTTTATTGAGCCAGAAACAGAGACTTGACTTGAATCAGAAGTGATCAGAAAGTTGGGGGCTATTAAGTGAATAAGAAAAAGTATGGGAAAACACTAGGGAAAAAATAAATAAAAGAAATCGATTTTTCCTTACCGATGGTTGTAGTGGTTGTCTACCATGAGACAAACACTAATGATGTATAATGAATAAATAAATAAATAGGAATTGGTGGGACATGGCATGAGTTTTGGCATCTGCATATCTACCCGTCTACAAATTTGGGTGTCACCTACAACCTTCATTTTTGCTATACACCCTCGTGCTTTTTTTTGAGGTCTCTCAGTCGGGGGCAAGGTTGTAATTATCATAAAGTTTGAGGTTTATTGTATGAAGGTTCCAGCTCTTTTTAAGTTAACATGCAACATTTATTCTAATACTGGAAATTATGCACCTTTTGATATTTTTCTATTTTTTAGTGGCTTGTAACATGTCGAGCTTCGAATCTCAAAACTCACTTATTTAAGGGGTTAGTGAGATTTAATTTGTGTAAATAAATGTCAGTTTAAGCATACATCAATTTATCTCTATATGTATCATTTTTTTGACAATATAAAATTGGTAAGTTATTTTGATAAGTAAGCATATATTATATATAAAGATGCGCTCCATATATTCCTAATAAATCTACTCAAAACTGAATATGTCCATAAATAAGCTCTCATAAAGGAGACTAATCAACTCCTACATAGAGGATAAATCACTTAGCAAAAAATGTAAGAAATATTAAATCAAATTATATCATGGGTGAAATTGTCGTTTCCAAATTCAAGTATAATATCATTGAGTTAGTGAACTAAGAGTAACTCCAATTAAAATGTCCGACACAATTTGTACAAAAATTTAATCCACAATGGTGCACGAAAGCTGATTGCTAATATTTATAGACTAGTAATATTTTTTCCATCTCTGAATTTAATGATCAAATTATTTAGTTCCACCTCTATATTGATGCTAGTTCGTCCCTAATTAATATTTGAATGTCTAAGCCACAATATGACTACACTTATATAGTGATAAAATGCTGATACAAGTATTCGAAATATAAATAGATCATATTTACTAATTATAGTAAATTAATCGTGATAAATATGCATAAAAACATTAAATATGTACATATATTTAGTATAGTACAATAAAGTGAAATATTACATTTAGGTACATAAATTAAATATAATTGGGTTTTTTGACTTTTTAGGCCTAAGATGTCAAATTAATTATTTCTGATATATTATTCAAATGACCATGTCGTGGTTTGCCAAATCTACAATACTATTGCGCCATGGTAAATAGTTTGTATTTATGGGTCCAATTAATTAAAAAAAGATTACACAACAATTCTAAAATAGCATCATAAATTACAACAATTTTGATAAGATCAATGTATTGTGTTATAAAATAATAACATCCAAAATCAATGATTTTATTACATTTCAAAATGATAACATCAATATAAAAAAAATAACTTAAACACAATTACAAAATTTATGTTCAAATTTTTCATATTTCGAACTTTTGCTTAATGGTTGCATAACTAATATTTTCAAATGCATATTTTTAATATATACAATAATGTAATAATTCAATAGTGTATCACTCATTCAATTCTAAAATGATGAACTATTAATGATGTTCGTTGTAAACTCGTTCTAATATATGTTGTATTTTTCCACAGTATATTTTCATTATTTATGAAAAATAAATTAGAATCATAAAATAACGTTCTATTATATTATTGTAACTCAAATCTACTTATTCACATAAAGAAAAGTTAAATAGCCAATGTTACAATAAATTAAGAATTGAAATTAACAATTTTATGCAATTACTCATACATCATTAAACGAAAAGAAGGATCATATTATATACTCCATAATATTTGATAATCAAATAAACTAAAATAAAATATGAGAAAATAAAAGGAAAAAAAAATTATATATATATATATATATATATATCAAGCTTTATCTTTTTTTAATAAAATAAATTAAAACTATCTTAAATATTATAAATGCATCAACTTTAATTTTTACATTGAGTTTGTAAAATTGATATTAGTAAACTATTTTAAAAATTCAATTCAGACCATAATATTGGCAAGTCTAACCTTGAGTCCTTGACCCAACCCACAGGCCACGTGCTATGAAACGAGCCACAAGATTTTAATATTAATTTGTTAAAAAAAAAAAAATGGGTGGTATATGTAGTATTTTATATGTTTACTCAATTGTATGTGCATTTATTTACACATAAAATGCAAACCATGTTTAATATAAATCTTCTAATATACCTTCATTCCTACTCACCCTACTATGTTATACATCAAAAAAAATTATCATTATTATCCATATTTTGTTCATATGCTTAAAGTAAAAAATTAATTAGGGACGAGTAAATTCTAAATTTTTAATCCAACGCTTCAATTTGATCGGATAGGGACGGATTAGTCCAACAATCCCAACCCATTTCGAGAGTTCTAGAAATAGTCAATTACACTTACCTTATGCAATATTGAGATATCAAATTTAAAATATTGTGACATGGGTTACGTTTGTAGTTGATAAACATATAAATCCTCTTTTGTTCTCAAGTTTTTGTTATGGTTTGAAAAACATAAAAATTGGATAAATATATTTTTAAGTAATCAAGAAATTTATGATTTAAAATTGAAAAATAATCCAATTAATTCCATAAAAGATATCGTATTAAATTCTTAAATTTTAGTCAAAGAATATTAATAAGGATAATTTGTGAATAAAATTATATAAAAATCTAAAACGATACTTAATATGTAACAAAATTTAGATTGCAGAATGACACTTATTATGAAACGAAGGGGTATAATTTATAGCATAAGAGTAAGAAGACCAACATTCGGGATTATATACAACACTCCGAAATGGGTATATGAAATCTCTCCCCAACAAAATCTGAAATCTTGGCTTTGAGATTAAATTATTAAGATCGAAAGTATTATAACCACTTAGCTAAAAACCATAACCATATATAGTAAAAACACAACCCTTTTTCTTTTCCTATACAAAAAATATATCTAACTCGTCACACCAGTGATTAATTAATCAAAGGCAGCAAGTTTTAATAGAACTTAAATTGCATTCTTTGTAGCCTTTCTAGGGTTCTTAATTTGTACATTTTATACTTGTACTATTGACAACATATAATTGTTCCCAACTGGTCTATATATACAAATCTAGATACAAGAAAAAATATATATCAAGGTCTTGATTTCCGTGCAAAGTCTTGGCAAATCAGTAGTCCATGCTTGTTATACCTTTGGTTCGTTGTCTGATCGATCTTAGAACTTGTAAGAATCACAGTCGGATAATCTATCTAACTAATTAATTCCTATATTTCCATATATAAGTCTTAAAAGAATATGTTGCACTTAATATATTCAAGGGAAGCAATTAATTTCTGCTAAATTAAAATATGATAGTTTTTATTGCTTCACACAGCCTTGTTATATTCCAAAACGGTTAATTATAGGTTGTACTTCTCTTAAGGAAAAAAGCAATTGGAAAAATCACTTAATTAGGCATGCAATTTAATTATTAATGAAATTAAATTAAACCACATATATTTGAAAGCTATATTACAAATTAGTGGGTCTGTGTCTTAATTTGATAGCCATTCAAATTACATCCACGTAGTACGTATGTTCATATACAATTATGTGTTTTTAAGTAATTACTTTAAAAAAACACACACATGTATAGGCTCAACCTACAAGAAAATTAACCTCAATTTAATGATATAATTTGATGTGAATTTTCTTCCCAAAAATTCATGCATATATAATTGGTTTTGCTTCTTTCGGATTATCAGTAACACCAAAATATATGGATGATTCCACCAGTTTTACCCTTGTATTTTTATCACAATCTCTGTAAGATAAGTTAATCAACCAATGTATGATATGTCCGCTATTTGACTAATATGTTTCCATAATTAAAACGAGATAGCAATTGGCAAGCAATTAATTAAGTGATCAAAATAATTATGATCAATATGATCCATTAGTTCTTTCCTATTCTTATTTTACATTCCGAACAGAAGAAATTAAAATATTTACCTTGAAAATATAATTAAAATTTTCTTTCAGAAAAAAAGAAAAAGAAAGAAAAGTATCATTAACAATTTAAACAGTTTTTTTTTTTTTTTTGAGAAACATAATTTTCTTATTATTATGATAAACCAAATTCTTTTACCATCAACATACATCTTTGGTTATAACTTTCATATATATGATCGATTTTCTTGAGCACCTGGCTGATTCTTTACTTAATTATACATCATCTTTTCATAAATAACACAAAAATTTATATAGCACGGTATCATAGATAGCTATATCATGAGACGGATCCTTATTATTCACAAATAAAATTCATACGTGAGTTGTGAAGTGTGGATTGACTTATTTCACATAACTATATGATTTCTAAAATGATTTCACATAAAACTCACTCAACAAATAAATATTAAATCGTTAAACCTAGGGTTTTCAGAAGTTTAATTAAGGTCGAACAGACAACGAAGCAAAAGTTAACAGCAAAGAAGACTGCTCACTTGACAAGCCTAGCATGGAAACCACTCACCTGATCCACTTCATCATACCCGAATCTTCAATACAAATTCATCTTCTCCTTCTCATATCCATCTTCTTCAACTCTCTAATTTAATTTGATCATCATAAAGAGGAGAAAAAAAAAATTAAGCTGATTATGAATGATCAGTAACTGACAGAGAAAAAAAAATCTCTGGAAAATCTAAGGAGCATCTCCCAGCGATTAAAGGCGATTTTTTTTCCCCCTTTTTGGATTAATCAAGAGGATAAAATTCAATTCAATAAGATGGCATGTCTTCATGTTGGAATATTAGGCTGATTTTATAGACTTATTAGCAGAATAAATCGATGACGTTTCGCTCGTGTCCAGTAGATTTTGTGGATTGTAAATAATTGAGCTCACACGAAAATATTTTTTTTTTTTTTTTTTTTTAGGGAAAGAGGAGTAAATGGCTTTGACTGACGGATGAGATTCAATTCTTGTGATACCCTTCGATCTCAACAACCAAGCAAGTGACACGAATGAATCAAAGTTTTATTTTATTTATTTGGTGCATGTAACCTATACAAGAAAAAAGAATTTGTTTCAGTTTAATCTTATTAGGAAATTGTTTATTATTCAATCTTTATACAAGGATATTAATTACGTTCGCACAGAAAATTGTTACATTTTACAGCCAACTACCCTCCACCTACTTTTCGAATAAGGTTTTCAATTTGTGTTGTAAATCTTATCACACGTTCCATATATTGCATTTATAAAAGGACGTTTATATAATAGAATGACTGATATCAATTTTTTAATTCCAAAAATTTATCTGAGATCGTCTAATAGAAGGAATCTTTGACACGAACGTGTATGATTGAACTGTGTTTCATAACATGATTGTGCACGATAATTCACAACTACATATAATTCTCTTAAATTTTGATGTTTATGGAAACAAAAATTGATATTTTAAACAAAACGTAAATGGAGACGATTATTTATTATTATGTACATCGAAGAAAGTTTCATATTATCGATCATGGTCTCCTAATCAACTTTTCTCTCATTTATATACTAAAATCAAATATATCATGGGGAGAAAACAACTGATAATACACTAATTTGGAACTGATTAATTTTAATCATATGACATATAAAAAACTTAATTTGACATTACGAAATGGAGAAGTGCTAATTAACCCTCAATTAGAAGTCAATTTTTACGTTTGTTTTCTGAATTAGTTGATCAAAGATTGAGTCAAAATCGAGGAATTATTTTAAGTTAGAAAATTAAATTTGAAAAAATAGATAGCTGTAGAATCTTTAATTTACAAAGAAACCCAAAATTAGTACGAATGAAAAATGATTTTATGTATTGGACTGAAAGGTGCAATTTTCCCCAGTACGTACACATAACTCGGTATTATTGTAATTGTCTTTTATATATATACAAGTTTTTTTACCAGTACGTACGTATAACTCGGTATTTTTGTAATTTTCTTTTAGTGTATATACAAGTTTTTTTATCAGGTGCAACATACGTAAAAATCAATTCAAATTAATATAAATACTTTATATATAACATTTTATATTAAAGTTTTAATTATAATAGAATTTTATAAGTTTTTGAATTAATTAGAATTCTAATATAAAATTATTTAAATATGAAAATTCTAAATTACTATTATAACGTCAAATAATAATTTTTAATAAAGATATATTCGGCAATCCATATTTTGTAAGAAACATCCACACTTTTATATAATATCATTGCGATGAGAAAGTTGACAAGAAAACAAATTTTTGTCTAATAAATTTTGTGCATCTATATATATTGACTAACATTTATAATATTATTTACTTTCATTTCCATGCTGTCGTTGAATTTGAAAACTACCCTTCAAATATGAAAGAAAAGGACCTGCAATTAAAGAGTAAGAGATTGTCACGCTTTTCACTCCTCACCTTAATTTACTTCATAAATCCTAGGTTCATTAGTCCTAATATTATATATATATATATATATATATATATATATATATAATGCAATTAACTCTGGTGCAATGAGAGAGAAAGAAACACAGTCTTTCTATGTGCATTTAGGGTTTGATGTACAATGTGAATACTATGTTTTATTATTTTGTGTTTAATACGCTGTGAAATTGTGTGATATCATTAACATTCAAACTATTTTATCATTAAATGACAAATTGGTGTAAATTTTGGGTAATGAAAGTTTATAGGACAATTTATATTTGAGCAAATTTTTCGAAAGAGGTTGTGCATTAATTTGGAAATTAATTAGTCATCGAAAGTTTCTCCTTTTCTTTTAATTTATTACTAAAATTGTCTGATTAATTAGATAGGGAGGTTTGACATATACCCTCCCTAGAGTATTAGACAAAAAGTCGGGTAATTGTGTGTGAAGCTATTCACTATTATAGAGTCGCCAATTAGAAAACTTGTATATTATAAGGAAATTTTTCATTTTGATCCAAATATCAAATTTCATGTTTAAAATTAGTTCTATATAATTCAAAAAATTAATTATATTTCTATAATAAAAAATACAAGTCAAATTTTAGTCCTTTTGTCGACTAAATTTCTGAATTCTGGTAAATTATTCGTGTTTGCAACACACTGCAGTTCGAAAAAATTCATGGAAGTTCGGAAATTTTAGTGGAAAAATGATTGAAATCGAACAAGAATTCTGAAACATTAAAAAAAAAAAATTCCATATACTATGCACAGTCGTCAAGCGAGGTAATTCAATATTAACAGCAAAACATCATTTGTAGAACAAAACAAAAAAAAATCATATTTCACTGAAGCATGACTTTTAATTGTTATCTTGTAAAATATATATGAAATCTCATTTAGATCTCTCCAGACTCCATTTATCCATCAAAGTATGTCTTTCCAAAATTGTTATAAGTAACCATACATTATTTATTAAGAGTATTATAGATTTTTAATTAAAAACTAATTTTAACTTTAAAAACATGGTTATATTTAGAATTGTTTTGATTCACAATTCTGTGAGTAATCAATAATCAGTCTTGCTCATCTACCCATCGTGAACACATGATCATGGTTGATGTGTTAAAAATTCAAAATTTTTATTAATTTCACTTTTCATATAATGAGAAATGAGATCATTACACGTTATTGGTGGACATATTAAAAGTTGCATACTATGGCATTTAAGCATTTTCTAATCAATAATATACTCCATAAATTACTAAATACAATCCTGCTCACCTATCCACCGTGGGCACATTAATATGTGCCCACGGTTGATGTGTCAAAAATTCAGAACATTTATTAATTTTATTTTTCATATAACGAGGAGATGAGATGATTACACGTTATCGGTATTTTATTTTTCATATAAAGAGGGGATGAGATGAAATACGTTATCGGTAGGCATATTAAAAGTTGCCCACGGTGGACATTTGAGCAAAACCATTTCTAAACATACTTCATTTTTTGAAAAATATTTTTTTTTGTTCTTGACTAAGATCCATGTATGTGATGTGCATAAGATAGCACAGCTACCCCCAAAAAGATGCATAATATTCCCACCAAACCATGACATGCATCATCAAACTTTACCAACCACCACATCCTGCCAATTAGCAATTACTTTGATTAATTTTTTTTTCATATTTTTCATAAGACTATACCACTTGTAAAAGTTGAGCATCTCCTTTTTTTTCAATGAACAAAGCCAATTATAATTTTTTTTAAGTTGATTTAGATTATAACTGTGAGAACCTTGAAAATAGCCAACTGTTGTGTTGAAAAAAAAATTTGTTTATTTAAAATTAAGTAGTTTTGATGTGGTATATGAGTGAGATATTGAGTTTGGAATAGAATCCGACGACTTGTACATATTTTATCTAAATTTGCCTTTTTTTTTTTTTTTTCCTATCTGTCTTTTATTAGGATAAAGGTATTTATCTTTATAAATTATAAATCTAAAAATATGAAAGTTTTAATATTGGTCGTGAGCAGTGTAGTTATAAGTTTTTATAAGAAAAAACCAAAAGAAAGAAAGAAACAAATCAGAATTTGAAAATTAATGAATTTCGGGGTACCTCATGGTATGTATAGTTATTTGCTCACTTTTGGTGTAGATTACGTTAAGCCTGTGCTGTTTTCATATTTTTAAAAAGGTTTTGATTTTTGAAAAATTAATAACAAAAAGTATAGTGCAAAATAAAATAACAAAAATAAATCGTAACAATACTAAAGAGTTTGTGAACCTTAAAATGGTATATAGTATATTTTTTGGAAAAATAAATATAGTAGTATTATATACTAACCCAAAAACACATCAAGATTTGGAGTAACTTGAGAGAGAGAAGACACAATAAATTGAATTAGACCTAAATCCAAAGTAAAGGGAAAAATCCAATCAGCCTTTGTTTCAATTAAATTAGATATGTGGATATATATCTGTTGTCATGTTACTCTATTCAATATACTTATTAATTTTATTTTTATATAATCTGATGATTAAATTATTATAAATCATCAATGGAATATTAAAAACTGTCCGGGTGGGCATTTTATAATTTTTCTGTATAATTGGACTTTCCCATACGATGGGCCAAATCGGATAAGGAGCAAACTAATATGTAACCCACATCTAGTCTTCTCAAATTATTGCAGGCCTACTTACCTTTAAATAAAGTAAGGCCCAATGCCAACAAAAAACATAAAAAAACCTAGGGCAAATGAACTGATTTCTAAAAGGCCAATGATAAGTTCAAATTTCGATTTCTCATATATCTATGTTTAGAATTTACTAAAATCTACAAACAATCTAATCATCGCATGGATTTGTGCAATATATGAATATGTTTGTGTGAAATTTACGGTGGATTTTAAATTCACCCAACTTTTTGGCCGAAGAGAGTGAAGTTAAGTTGACTTGTCCCTAGAGAAATTTTTAGTTAAATACTTTTTTTTGGTTGCAATTTGGAGTTTTTTTTAATAGGTTTGGGGGAGTGGAAGGGAGGGGACCAAAAAGAACAAGAAAACTTGCGTGACCCGGGTTCGAACCCTAGTCATCATTGAATTATTTTTTATGACACTGATACATATATATTATATGGATTTGATACTTAAACCACCAAACTAATTTTTCAATCACTTTTCAATTGATTTTTGGTATGCCAAATATTTGAATCGTTGTATTAAAAAATAAAATTCTTAAATATATAGGGGGAATACAGTGACCCAATTATGTAGATAAAAAAGAAACCTTTAAAAATATCACATGCAAATCATGCAAAAATACAGTGAAAAATGAATAGAAGATTAGTTTGATGGTTTAAATGTCGAATTTGTATTGTTTATAAATACATATCGATAGAAAAAAAAATAAAAAAATTGATGATTTATGTGCAAGATTGTTAATAGTTTGATGGGTTGCTGTAATTAACCCGCAGTTAATTATTTTTATTATTACATTTATTCATTTTACTGTCAAAAAAAAAAATTCTGTTTTCTGATTACAATATACTATATAGTTCATGCTTTCATTTTTGGTCGATTGTAATCTTTGTTCAATTCTGGGGTCAGTCCTCGCCCAATTCCAATTTTAAAAGCCTTTTTTTTTTTTTTTCTTTGTTTGTTTTACATTTGGTCACAATGTATAATTCATCATTTCATGTTTTTTTTTAAAGAAACCAAATGGAATAAAGTTTTAAAAACTTCAAAAACCAAACATGAAGAGAACTTCCCATACTCAACATTAAACAATTACAATCTTCTCAATTTTGGCCATCGTTGGCCCTTTTTACTAGAAATCCCTTCTTCTCAAAAAAATTCCAGAAATTATTTATTTTTTCACTATTCTAACGATGGACGCTAATTGCAGTAGACTACATTAAATTAGTTCATCACTATAGAAAATGTAGAATGAATGCAACAGTGACTTTCTACGTTGCCGATTTTCCTACTTGATGGACTAAAAAATTATCAACAAAAAAAGAGAAAAAAAAACTGATACAACTTCAAGGACAGATTACGCCATACCCTGGGAAGTCGTATAACTTGGTCTCTTTAAAAGGGTCCAATTTATTATGGCAGGGAGATGGACCCGAAGGAGGAACCGGACCCCGTGGAAGTCGGGCTCTTACCAAAGTATCTATAACCCTAATCTTCATCGTTCTCGTACTTTCTGTTCTTGAAGGCATCGTTATGCATAAAACTAATAAAATGAAAGCCACTCTCTTGGCCACTACAAGAAATCTTTCATTGCATACCATGATTTTCTTCTTCTTCAATATCGATCTTGATAACTTGATTTTGTCTTCTCGAGGAAATTAGTAAACATACAAAGTATACATGCTTTTCAAGAATTGTAAGAGTAGTATGCTTGGAGAAATAAAATGAAGATTTTGAAGTTTAAATGATGAATGTATAGATAAATTTTAGGAATTTAGGCGCCGGGAATGAAGAAAATTGGCTTTGGAAAGTATAATTATGTGTTTGAATATATGAACGACTTTGAATTTATGTTGGAATATGTTGGAAAGAAAAAAATAATGTAAGAGTCGTGGATGGACGACGAAATTATGCAGACAATTTAGTTGAAAATTATGAATTATTTATTATAAACCAACCACAATTGGTCTTCTCTATGCTTTATTTTTTAGACTTTGATGTTTATTTGTTTTAAATTCTCATAATATAGTTAAATGAACTCTTCCGGCAGCTAAGAATTGACATTTGTGGCATCTTGTAAATATTTATAGTTTTTTTAATTTTTAGCTATAACTGAAAGTGGGAAAACTTGGAATTAAGTCATTGCTGAAATTGAAATATATATATATATATATATATATATATCTATTATTAGGTTAAATATGTGGGTATGAAGTTAGATACTATGCAAAATTGAACTTTTGTGATTACAATCTGTCCTTGAGTCCTTGGAGTTTTTTTTTTTTTTTTTTTTTAACATATCTTACTCAAGAGGAAAATGCTATTAATAGGTTTAAAATATTAGAAATGAAAAACATTTTTAATTTAGATATTGAAATGAAATTATATATAAATGAATTCGATCAGCAAATGTAAAATATACACACGCACTCACTCATCAAATCCGGGACTCAGAAATTGTATGGTGAATTTTTAATCATTTAAATCAAAGTTTTTGCCCATATTCGCTCTATTTCGGATAAGCCCATTTTAAAAATTAATTAAATGTGATCAATTAACAATATAAAATTTTAAAATATTTATTTATATATAATAATATTTTTCATAATTATAAAAAATATCTTAAAATTTCTTTAACTTTAAAATTAGTAATAAGAATAATTTTAAACATTAAATAAGTAGTTTACAAAAAGAATTAAATTATTGTTCAACAATGAACAACAGACGACAACAAATAATAATAATTGATAATAATAATAATAATAATAATAATAATAATAATAATAAAATCAATTTTCTTGATAAAACTATTAATTTTTTGAATTTTTTTTATTTGCCAAAAATATTGATGTGATATTTTAGAAGAAAAAAATGGCAAATTGTAATATAAAAATATTACCTAATACAAACAAAAATATTCTATAATATACGTAAAAGTATTACATGTTACACGAGAGAAAAAAAATATGCAAGCTAGAGAGAAATGGGTTAAGATTCGAGTGTTTTTGATAAGATCTAACCCAACTCATTTCGGGTTATGTATTTTATAATACAAAAATATTACCTGATACACATAAAAATATGACATGTTTTCTTATAGTCTTATCAAACCCAAAATGCATCTTATAATATAAAAGTATTACTTAATATATAAAAAATTATTACCTAATACACACAAAAATACTACATAATTTTTATATCTAACTTGATCCGTCTCACAAAATGAGATCCGTGACACGGTCTTGCCCAAAACTTTACCGTTTCAGAATTAGTAAAATGATCCTAACTAAAATTGTAAAAAGGAAATTAATTATTCCTATTCTATATACCTTTTTTATTTAAAAAAAATAATTAGTGAAGATCAGTGTGGAAGGATGAAAATATTTGAAAATATCTCCCATATTTTCATTTTTTCACGTAACCATATAATAATGGTTTGTAAGGATATTTCTCCGATATTTTCATTTTTTCAAGTAATCGATAAAAAAAAGAAATTTTATCAAAATATCGGTAAAATATCGATAAATATCAGTATTGATTTCGATATCAGTGACTCCATGTTAAGTGAAATATCGAAGAGATATCAAGAAATATCGGTAAAATATCAATAAATATAGATAAATATTACAATATCTATAGTTTTATGGTATAAATTATAGAAAAATCTGTGAAATATTAAAAAATATGATAAATATCAAAAAAATATCAATAACTATAATGTACCGATATTTCCATCAATATTGATATTTTCATGATATTTTATTTTATCCCTGTGTACTACCTGAACATAATGTAGCATTAATCAAGAATCAAATGATTAAGAGATGGTGGGCGGCACCATATAAATCGGAAATAATAGTTTACTTTTAGAAATTACACTTTTTTTCCCATGGACTTGAAATTAAACAAGAAAGAAAAAGAAAAAAGAAAAAAAAAACGAAAAACGAATTGAATGGTGGGCATATGTATTGCAGGTTTCATCAATCTTTTGAGTTGGCTACAGGCTTTTTTGGGACAACCAAAGAATTGCATGCTCCTTTGTTTCACACACTATCAATCATGTACTTACACACTAATCTTGATCATCTCTTATTAAATAGTATTATATTTTATATTTTCGTTATGAGTACATACTAAATATACAATTAGATATTATCATTATGGCCTAATTATACACAATCATGATACTAAAAATGGCAAAATGAAAAAAAAAATTGAGTGGAAACCCATGTTCCAATACATATCAAAATAAAATATTGATGTTACTCTTTTCTATAAGATGTGTGACATATGTCACTGTTCGAAAAATGAAAAAACACGAATCATTGATTTATTCAAAGTGTGTCATACATGTCACATATCATGTGGTGTTAGGATAATATTCACGTAGATATGATGAGATTAGTCTATAATTATGTTTATTTTGAAGAGAAAAATGGGCATAGTAATTAAGGCTCAATCATGATAATAGTACATGTTAAATAATTTGTGGTACCAAATGTGCTAATTACAATCATATAATGTATTGCTTTAATGAACTAGATTTGGGGTTCCCTCAATGCCAAATAGAAAATGCCAATTTAAGTCATAAAAATATTAGGTTTATAGTATGTATATATTGTTGTTCATCAAAGAAAAGAGAGACAGTGTTTGGAAAGGAGTCAAATTAATTTTGAGAAATATAACCTCATTTGGTACACAAACTTGACAATTACTAATCGATGAAGTAGAGCCAAACCTAAATGAGTTAATATTTTAAATTCAGTATTGGGTGGAACCACCTCAAGATTCTCACTAATTTATTCATTACTTTTTTCTTATTAGAAAGGTAGGTTAATTGCTTTAAAAATTGGGGCAATCTTAAATATTCATATCTATCGATGTGACTTTTCACTCATAATAAGTAGGAACATAAATCAAACTCTTTTTAAAAGCCAACTTAGATCAAATTATAGATATATGCAACTATATTTTCATCATTCTAGAAAATTTCAACCATTAAGAAAAAAAATGCATCCATGCTAATGATTCAATTCTAATTTGGGATTAAAAATTCATTTTTATTTCAAATATATATTATATTTCAAATCACTCAACTCAAACACATTCTATAAGAATTTTGAAATTTTATACAATTCTATCTAAATATTCTAGCTGAAATAGTGTACCAAATACATTAAATATTAGGGTTAACTGTAGAAGAACATCCATATTTGTGTTTTCTTAGGGTTAAAGGAAATCACTTTATGTTATTTTCCTAACTTTACTTCTTGTAAGGAGTTTCAATGAGATTAAAACAGTTCTAAATAAAAGTAGAAATTGAATTGACCAGCTTAAATGAGACTCAAAGATGATATAATAATTAATGTATATACCAAACAATCATCAGTTTTATACCGGAAACAATTATGGGTTGGAATGTGATTGTCGGAATGATGGGTTCATTATATTTATTGTTTGGCCAATTTAAAATTTAAAGATATTAAACATTAAGCCCATTCCAATTTTTTATATATGCTTTCATTCTTCACCCAGTTTTCATAATTTACGATTTAACGATAGATTATTTCTGAAGGCTAAACCCCTTTTTTTTCTAAATACTACTTTTGAATTAAAAAGGAAAGAAAATAAAAATGCAACTAATCAAGCCCATTCAAAAAAATGTCAAATTAATATAGCAATTGAAAAAAAAAACCCCTCATAAATTAGTATTATTAAAAAATGTCCTTCAAGATTACGACTATAATCACACTGACTGCATACATTATATGCGATTATGCGCACAACTATGAATGATATTTACAAATAAATTGTAAATAGAAAATATGAGAATAACACTAATCCAAAATTCTCTATATTATAAGTATTTTGAAGTTTGAATTTTGTAGGTTATTTTTCACAAGTCCCTCTTTCAATCGAATATATCCCTCAATTTACATCATATTCAATTTTAAAAAAAATTCTCCTCCCTTGTCAAAAGTACACGTGAAATCCAAATCTAAAATCAAATTATCACCAATTATAGTCCTCCCTTTCAAATTACAAAATATATATATATATATATATATATATATATATATATATATATATATATATATATATATGTCAAATGACCAATGATAAAACAACGAAAAAAAAAGGGTAATAATTCTTTAAGGAGAATTGAGAATCGATGATAGGAACCCCACTCAAAAAAGGATGAAAAGACTAAAGAAGCAAAGACTTAAAAAGTGGATTTTCTCTTTTTCTTTTTTGGTAAATAGCGATGAGATTACAAAATATCCCTAAAATCTTTAAATTTCTAGTGCTGATGTACGTTATTTATAAATTATATATTATAATTATTATAATATAAATTTAACTAAGAAATACAAATAAAACAAGAACTCAAAGAAATTTAGGATAGAGGAATAAATGCTAAAAAAATATTGGATTTGTTTAAGTGTTATAGTGGCACATACATTGTTGTTGCTATGTTGCTGACACGTCAGCCAATCCAATTTAATTCCACCAACACACTGTTTACCAATAGCATTCCTCAACATTCAATTCCCCTTTATTTAATTGCAAATAAGTCCAACTAACAAATCCCGGAATTAATAAATACATTATAAGAAGCTAGTAATTCACTTATTGTGATTCACCACTTAATATTTATTGTGGTAGTATATATAATTTATAATTATATAATAAAATTATTATATTAAAAGATTATTTATAAATTTTTTATTATTTCAAATTTTGTATGATGTATAAATATATTTTTTTATATTTCTCTTAATTTTTAAAATTATATTTTATAATTTTTAAAAATTATTGTGTAAAATAGAGTTTTAATTAAAGAAAGTACAATTTGATTGAATCTCTCTCCTCTCTTTCGTGTGTATTTTAGGCTGCCTTATACATTCATTTTCAGGTGGCATATTATTTTATACAATTAAATATATAGTTAAAGTCAAAAGTTAAATTGAAATAGGCGTTTTAAGTGTAGTTCTATATACGAATGTCGTGTAACCCTTCACCAAAATTTTGTGTAACTCTATATTCGAATTTCGTGTAGCCCTATATCCGAATTTTGTGTAGCTTTTTGTCAAAATTCCGTATAGCCCTATGACCGAATGTAGCCCTTTGTCAAAATTTCGTATAGCCCTTATCAAAATTTCGTGTAGTCTTATGATCAAATTTTGTATATTTATAATCTAATAAAATTTGTGTATTAAATAGACAACAATTTTACTATTCAATCTGTGAACAAAACACAACAGAACTATTTACTTTTTGAGACTCATCTCATCCCATCATCAAATACACTTTTAACTAAAATATTTACTTTTTGGATAGTTTGAGAAAAAAATATAATGAATTTGGTATAATTAATACACCTTTAAATATTTTTAGGTGTTTAGATACACCCTTAAATATTTTTTAATATTTGGGACCATTTCATCTATAAAGAATGTGCACCTGAAAAATAAATAGGTGGGGTTCGTTTTCATAGCATGAATCCTCTGAAAGATTAAGCAGATAGCGGTGACAACTGTTTTAAAAAGGGTTGCTCAGAATCAGATGGATAATATTATGTGCATGTATGATGCCAAAAGTGTAGAGAGAGAGAGAGGTGTAACTAAAAGTTAAGGTGCAAGAACACATGCCTGAGAATATTTATACGAGTTTTTTAATGTAGTTGAGGAATGAGAATGAAAGCTATGCCCGTAAAGATGGGAAAGAGAGAGAAACAAGAGTCTTTCTTCTTTTTGAAGAAGCAGCGGCAGCCAAGAGTGGTGATTATCGAGATGCGAGTCACCACCTCCATTGCTAGTGCAAGAACTAGAAACCAGATTTACTGTGTACTCTTCCTTTTCCTACTTTTCATTCTCATCCTCTTCATAATTTGATTCTTAATTACATTTACGAACTTTATTTTTCCTTTTTCTTGCTTTCTTGATCATCAAAATCTGATTTTTATCATCAAGATTTGATCTCTCTGTCTCTATCTCATGCCCTTCTTACAAATCTGAAACAAGGCCGCTCAGTTCTGGGATTTTCTTGATCTGGGTTCAGACCTTCTTTTCGTTTTGCTATTTTGCTAGGTGAACTCCATTTTGACTAGCTTTCATCTATATTTGTAGGCTTTACTGTTTTATTGAGGCAACATATATTTGATCTTGGGGTTTGGGGTTATTTTGTGCTAAGCTCTGGGGTTGGGTTCTGTTTTTTGGGAGAACCAGTTCTGCCAATTCTGATCAAGTTGAATGTTGATGATTCTGGAATTGGTTGAGATATATTTAAGGTTTTGAGGGTTTCTGATTAGAACAAGGAATTTGGAGTACCCTTTTGTGGTGCTGGTGTTGTAATATTGTATGCAGTCACTGTAATCATACAATTTTTGGTGTAAATAATTATTCATTCTGTAGATTTCTCTGAGGCATTTTATCCCCTTCGAGAGAATCTCTTGTTCTTAGGGGAAATTTATCATCAGAAGGACAAAACCCACCTTTTATTTTGGGTTTTGATAGTTTAGATAGTTAATCAGATTAACTTTCTGGATTTACAGATAGTTCTTGACACATTGAACATAAGTTAGGAGAAGAAGATAACTGTTTTCTGTAGCCTGATTTTCAAGCATTGCTGGTCTATGGGAATACCTGATAGTACCCTGGGGGGTTTGATAAAAAAGGTTAGATCGTGGATTTCTTTGGGAAATAGTGATTCAAGTACCATGTCCTTTGGATTTAAAATGACGAAGAACAAGTGCAATGCATGCTTCCATTGTGAAGAGAACACATTGAATTCTTGCATCAAGTACCACTGTCAAAACTGTGGAAGGCTGTTATGTGGAAAATGTGTGCAGGGCCTTGCCTCTTCTGATGTAGATGCCTCTAGCTGTTTAAAGAAGACAACGGAGGCTGTGTGTAATATGAAGACGTGCAAGCTTTGCTTCGAACTTAATCCCATAAGTAAAATTTCCCGAAAGAGTAGTGGTAAAGTTTATCCTTCTAAATGTCCTAGACAAAGCCCAGAACCACCATCACCAAGTTTTAGAGGTGAGAAATTTGATGGTCATTCCCCCCATGATATGACTAGGACAACTGATGAGTCATTTTCAGACCATCTATATCCAGAATCTGTTCATCACTCGTCAAGCAGGTACGAGCTGGAATATTTTTCTTTTTGCAATGTGTACTAGATCATGTAATCTTGATCATGGTTTGTTTCAGTTCCTTGACCCTTGTTGAAATTAGATTATACATACTTTTCTGTTGATATCTTCAATTTTTATAAACTGTACAATTCTCTAAATTTGTACTGTCTTCATCACTAAATTCTCATGTTATAGAGTATCGATGATAGATTTTTAAACTGAGCATGTGCCCTTGTATTTTGTAGCATATGGAACTTTATTTAGATATCTGTCTCTAGTAAGTATAGATAGTTAGGATTCTTATTGCTTAGTGAGCTATTTGGTACAAGTGCTAAGAGAACAGAATTTTGAAGATCTTAACTTTTCTGGTTTAGAATTCCTGCCTAACTTGCCCCTAAACCATATGATACTATGCATTTATTGTAGGAGTGATGAAGACGAGAGGGAGGATTCCACCAATCACTTTTTCGACATGTCAAGTGAATACTTTCATGATACTTCTGATGTAGATCTTTTTTGTCTTAGTGCTAGACATGAATTTAATGAGTTTACATCTCTTGGGTCAAGTCCATCAGATAGCCCCTCTAGGATCCATATTACTTTCAATAGAGATGGGAATTATTATGTAGAGCGAGAGCAAGGAGGAAACTCAAGTTCTCGAAATGATGGTTCCTTCGACCAAGAACAGGCAGTTTTAGAGAAGCCTGCTACAGGGACTTCGAATCCAATATTCCAAAGGAAGGATGAGAAGTCGCCAGTGCCATTGAATTTTGAAACCAATGGTCTCATTTGGATTCCACCTCCTTCCAATGATGAGGAGGAAATCAGTTTCTTTACTTACGATGACGAAGATGATGAAGTTGGGGACTCAGGTGCTATGTTCTCTTCTAATACTAGTCTAGATATCATGTTATTGGCAAACAAGAAGACGCATATGGATCAGAAAGGACCCCTTAGAGCTGTTGTAAGGGGTCATTTTACAGCACTCGTGTTTCAGCTTTTGAAAGGGCAAGGAATAGTCTCGTCCAAAGAGAACTGTTCTGAGGATTGGTTGAACATAATAACAGCAATAGCATGGCAAGCGGCTACTTTTATTAGACCTGATACTAGTAGAGGAGGTAGCATGGATCCATGCAACTATGTGAAAGTGAAATGTGTAGCTTCTGGAAGTCCTAGTGAGAGGTAAATATCATGTCTTGAAAATATATAGCTTGTGGGAGTGGTATATGGTCATATGTTGACTAAAAGTTCTTTATTTTTTGTGTGTGTTTTGTACCAATGCAGCAAACTTGTCAAAGGAGTTGTTTGCACGAAAAATGTAAAGCATAAACGTATGACATCTGAGTATATAAACACTAGATTACTGCTCTTAGGTGGATCACTTGAGTACCAAAGAGTTCCCAATCAGCTGGCATCTTTCGATACATTACTGCAACAGGTTCCATCTAGATTAGCCTTTTCCGTTTCATTTTTTTTTTTTCAAGATGAAAGCAATTTGCATGATTTTTCTTTTATATATTTTTGAATCAGGAAAATGATCATCTGAAGAAGATTGTTTCGAAAATTGAGGCCCTTCGTCCTAATGTTCTGCTTGTTGAGAAAAGTGTATCTTCATTTGCTCAAGATCAACTATTGGAAAAAGATATCTCTTTGGTTCTAAATGTTAAAAGACCATTGTTGGAGCGGATTGCAAGATGTAGTGGTGCTACTATAACTCCATCAACTGATCATATACACAAAACTAGGTTGGGACACTGTGAGTTCTTCCATTTACAGAAAATTATGGAAGACCATGAACCGGTCAATCAATTCAACAAACGGCCATCAAAGACCTTGATGTTTTTTGAAGGTTGCCCAAGGCAATTGGGTTGCACGGTAATATTATCACTCACTTCCCATGCATCTCCAGAGTCAATTTTTCTAGTAAGGTCATGTTTTTCTAAGGTTGTCTCTGGATTGAGTGATTTGAAATACAAGACTTGAAATGAATGTATTTCAAATCCACCCAAATTATAATGCATTCAAAATCCTCCCCAATTGAGAACACAGGGTAAGAGCAGAAATTGTTGCTTCTGCGACATCTCACAACAAATTTAGTTATTCGTGCATAATTTTCTTAATATCCTAGAACAACATGAACTTATTCTTTGTATGAAATTTTACAGGTTCTACTTAGGGGTTCATCCCAAGAAGAACTTAAGAAGGTGAAAAATGTGGTTCAATATGCTGTCTTTGCAGCATATCATTTGTCTCTAGAGACCTCTTATCTTGCTGATGAGGGGGCCACCCTTCCTAAAATTGGACCCAAATCCTCGCATTTTACCCCAGAGAAGACAATTATTGATGTCCCTGATTCAATTTCGACCACAGGTTACAGAGAAGAAGTCGTTGTGCCTCTCAATGATGAATTGGGAGATCATCTCCATTTGGAGAATGGATTACAGGAATCCCTATCTGATCTTGGAGAGGTTGGTGTTAGTTATGATGATGTTTCTGAACCAGACGAGTTTAGATACAGAAAAGCATTGCTGAATGCATGCGATGAGAATTTGGCTTTGGATGTAATGCTTGATAATACGAGACATACTCATAGCCCAATAGAATCACCTTTCCAAGTGGAGGGCCAATCAGATGAAGTTAAAGCTAATGATGCTTGTGAATATTATTCAGCTAGTGACAACAGTCAGAGCATATTAGTTTCTTTCTCCAGCCACTGTATCTTGAATGGAACTGTATGCGAACGTTCTCGGCTATTACGCGTAAAGTTTTACAGCCCTTCTGATAAGCCACTAGGGAGGTATCTAAGGGAGGATCTGTTTGATGAGGTAATTTCTTATTTTTATTCTATTTCTTTTTGTTATCCTGTTTCTTTACCCTGCCTATTGTTAACTCAGTTTATTTTTCCAGTCATCCCATTGCCAATCATGCAACGAAATGACTGAAGCCCATGCCATATGTTATACTCACCAAAATGGAAACCTGATGATAAATGTTAAACGCCTTTCTTCAGTTAGACTTCCTGGGGAAAATGATGGCAAGATATGGATGTGGCATAGATGCCTTAGATGTACTCATATAGAAGGAATTCCACCCGCCAATCGAAGGGTGGTTATGTCCGATGCTGCATGGGGACTTTCTTTTGGGAAGTTTTTGGAACTTAGTTTCTCAAGCCATGCTAATGGCAATCGTGTTGCAAGCTGTGGTCATTCTCTGCAAAGGGATTGCCTCAGGTTTTACGGGGTTGGAAGTATGATTGCTTTCTTCCGATATTCTCCTATTAACATCCTTTCCGTTTGTTTGCCACCTGCAATTCTTGAATTTGGTGGTCCTGGGGCACAAAGTTGGATCAGAAAAGAAGCATCAGAGGTTCTTATAAACCTATAACCTTTCTCTTGTTTGTTTTCGAAACAAATGTTGCTGTTATAACAAGTGTATCCTAACTATATTTCTTTGTCCTTTCATTAGCTTTTGAGCAAAGCAGAAACCCTGTACGCAGAAATATTAGCTATTCTTCAGGAAATCAACTTCCGGAGCTTATCTTTTATGCATGAATATTCTGATGCAAACGACTTGCATAGACATGCCTTAGAGCTAAATGACATGCTTGCTAAAGAACAGAATTATTACCAAGTGAGTACTTGCTGTGTAACGCATCTAATTCTCATTGTGTAATTCTCATGGCATGGTATTTAAAATACTGCTAATCTGTCGTACGAGATTTGTTACGTAAACTAGGTTTAGTTTTATGCTGGTTTCTATATTAATTGCTGTGTATCTTCCAGGACTTGCTCCAATTGCCTAATAAAGAAATTCAACAACAGGACCAACCAGAAGTTGACGTTCTTGAAATCAACCGTTTGAGACATTCTCTTTTGATCAGTTCACATGTTTGGGAACGACGCTTGTATTTACTAGATTCCCTCCTTAGGAGTCACAGTCCTAAGGCCCCAAACAATGTTGAACCTCTTAGTGGACGAAAAGATTCCTTAACATATTTCAAGGATCAGAGCCTTGACCTTGGTCATGATGATAATGGACCAGAGCATCTGAAACCAGAGGAATCCCAAGCCAATAACAGGGAGTGTAAATCTGAGCCTTCTCTACAAGAGGACTATATTTCGTCCACAGACAAAGTGATCCAATACGAGAAGAATGTTGGCAATAGTATGTCATTGGATTGCCATCCTTCAGCTGCATCCATCCTTTCTGATCAGATAGATTCTGCATGGTCTGGTGCTGATCTGGCGCCACTAAAAGCTCCATTGCTCGTAACGCTAAATGGTGGTGTATCTGAGACTATCTCAGCCAGGCAAATATATCCATCTTTTAAGAGATTATCACCCCCAACAAGAGTTTACTCCTTTGATTCTGCTCAGAGGAATCAAGAAAGAACGAATTTGTCAACACTTCGATCCTTTCATGCTTCTGGAGACTACAAGTATATGATCAGGGATCCCGTTTCAAACGCACAGACAACTTACTCTCAAGTATTACCCCACGAAGCTGAAAATCCAAATCTTACAAGTGGCGTCTCTCCCTCTTTCATCACATTCCCATCTCTCTACTCTGAAGGAGCAACATTAATGGCCCCCAAAAACAGCCAATATGATTTTAATGTCACAGTTTATGAGAACGAGCTCACTAGCATAATAGCTTATGCCCTTAGCTCCACAGAGTATGTTGACTTGATTTCTGATAAACAGAATGTGCCTGAAAGAGGATCAAATGCTAGCCTCGTTAGTGGGGTGAACTCGATAGCTTCTGACCTTTCGACATGGCAGTCTATTGGTTCCCTGGACTTGGATTACTTGCAGTACAGCAATTATAGCTCTGAAGATACTTCATCCACAGTGGGTTTGCTTTTTTCTGATCCCAAGAGTTCTCCTCATCTCAAAATGTCTTTTGAGGACGAGTCATCAAAGATAAAGTTTTCAGTCACTTGTTATTTTGCTAAGCAATTCGATGCTCTTAGGAGCAGATGCTGTCCTAGTGAACTGGATTTCGTACGTTCTTTGAGCCGATGCCAGAGATGGACTGCCCAAGGGGGGAAGAGCAATGTTTACTTCGCGAAATCATTTGACGAACGTTTCATAATCAAACAGGTGACCAAGACTGAGTTGGAATCATTCGAAGAATTCTCTTCAGAGTATTTTAAGTATCTCACAGATGCTCTTAGCTCTGGAAGTCCCACCTGTCTTGCTAAAATACTCGGCATATATCAGGTTTGTTCAACCTTGTTTCTAGTGCACTTTCACGGCAAGCAACATAGCTATATGTCTGACTTTATTTTGCCTAGGTTGCAATGAAACCCTCCAAAAGTGGTAAGGAGACAAAAATGGATTTGATGGTGATGGAAAATCTCTTCTTCAATAGAAGCATTTCAAAAGTTTATGATTTGAAAGGGTCAACACGATCCCGTTACAATTCAGACACAACAGGATCGGACAAAGTACTATTAGATATGAATCTCTTGGAAACCTTACGTACAAATCCCATATTCCTCAGAAGCAACGCTAAGAGGAAACTTGAGAGAGCTGTTTGGAATGATACCTCATTTTTAGCAGTAAGCCACTTTAGCTAACAAAGCATGTATGTATGATCGATTATTTTGTTTATACTGATTTATTGGTTTTCAGTCGATAGATGTGATGGACTACTCATTGTTGGTTGGGGTGGACGAGGAGGGGGCAGAGCTCGTGTTGGGCATTATCGATTACATGAGACAGTATACATGGGACAAGCATTTGGAGACATGGGTGAAGGCATCTGGTATACTTGGAGGACCAAAGAATGCCACACCAACCATTGTTTCACCCAAACAGTACAAGAAAAGATTCAGAAAAGCTATGACTACTTACTTTCTTACAGTGCCACATCAATGGTCATCCTAACTGGTAGCTTTGCTGATTCGTGTCTATTTCTATGGATAAACATTTAGTTGTTAGACATCATTTCTGCAAGAAATTAGCTCTTTTTAATCGTGAATAACGATTGATCTTTGTTCTTTATTTTTGGTAAGTGAGGAATAGTGTTGAATGCCAGTGAATAATTTGCAATGTATAAAATCAGGCAATTATTTTTCCAATTTTCAAATGATGATGTCCAAAATATTTAAGAAATCGACTTATTGAGTGTGACAGGTATTTTTTTCGGCAATAATTGGTTTTTGTAAACTATTAGCATATGGGCCAATTCAAGAAGAAAAAGTCTGTGTGTAAAGAAAAAGAACAATTTAGAGAACATGTTAGTATTGTATTGGTCTTGCCTGTAAAGTCAAATGTAATATTAAATCGAAGTGAGACTAATCATGTCTTTGTCTGTTATAGTACTGTTTGACTTTACATGTTAAATTTTATAACTTTAGAGATAAATGCATAAATCGTGACTCGAATACATATAGAATTATAGATTGATACAAATGATATAATGAAAGCAAACAAATTCCGGGTATTAATTTGTGCATCCTCTCTCTAATTGATTTATATCCTGTAGTAACACATAGAATTCAACTTATTTATGAAATTATCTTTGATCCTTGAAAATTTTATTTATAATTAGAATCCATTATGGTCTCATAGTTGCAGTCCTCTTCCAAGAATACAGATACTATATAAAATAATTGAAATGTTAATGAAACGAAATAGAAAATAGAAAATTAATTAATAGCTACATCTGCATCCATTTCCATGTACAAAAGATAACACAAAATTTGGTAGCTGAGAATTCTTCCAGGGAATTTGGAGAGAAATACAGAAAAAAAATATTATGAATTTCACTACCAAATAATTGCTATATAATGCATCCAAAACATGACTACTACGATGCTACGAGGCCACAGCAAGATGGATCTCTGCTTCGTTTATCGGCAAAAAGCCAACGCGCTTCTGCAAGATGAAAGAACAAAGTAAAATAAAACTCGAATTTTCTGAATCAAGATAAAAAAAAAAAAAAAATTGTAAATCATCAGACTTTAGTTACAACTTCTGTAGAATTTTGGGCATGGCGAAAAGTTGTTAAACCACATGACATTATTCATCCTTACATCATCTTTTTGGTTGTCATAATGCTTTATTTGATAATGAAAATGTATATCTCATCAAGCTTTACACATACTTTACAGGTTCTGATAAAGGATCGCTGCCTTTTTTTTTAATCAATTTAAAATTTAATTTGTAAAAGAAATAGAAAAGTTAGTGGGTACAGTCTTTTCAAAAGCTAATCAAAGATGGTAATATAGATTATATTGTTCAAAGACTGGACATTAATTAGTTCCTAATAAACTATAAATAGGGTTTTGTTTGGTGAACTTATTCTGCATCTCGAAGACTTATAGACGAATAATAATTGATAAAAATTCAGTAACCGTTATACGTACAACTTGTTGGTAGACCTAATTTGAAATATACATATACTCCATTTCAGGTTTGTTGCTATAAAATGACGTTTGGTTTTTTTCTATCTTATTTGTATCAGAAGTTGCTACTTTTGAAATAAAATATGAAATGATGTATTATTCTTTAAATAAAATCCAATTATTTAATGACTTATGCAAACACCAATTTAAGATAAAGAAAACCTTTAAAAAGAAATTGTGCACGATCAAGTTAGTCAATAAAAATTACAATTATGGCATGTTAAGATCAAGAAACCCATTTTTTTACATAGTGGTGAGGATAAAAAAAACAGGTTTTGAAAATATGGCACATGCAAAAGTGTTATTCAGAAACATGTGGATCAAATAATTCAATAACCAATATAGAAAGAAAAAAAAAAATTGTAGCCACATAATTCTGCATGGTCATGGTCTTAATTGTTGACCTGATCAAAAGTGGTAAATATGAACATGGTTGAATTAGCAGCTCTAATAATGTCAGAAATTGTCAAAACTGTCTTGAGTTCTTCAACCTTTGAATAAATGTAACTAGAAGAACAGAATTTCAAAGCATTTTGGAAAGTTACCACATTTTTTAATTATAATAATTTTAACTTGTAAATTTAAAATTTCTTCTTTCAATAAATTTAATTTAATTTAGCAATACTAATTAGTTTTACTTGTTTGATGAATATGTTCATGATGTCTGTATAATTCTATACATAATCAAAATTGATATTTCATAGAATAAAATATGCGAAGCACATGAAATAAAGCATTAAACCCCGAAACATGGCATAGACAATGGAGCAACATGTGAGCTTAATTATAATATTAATTATTAAACAATTAATAAAATAAACACAATAATACCTCACGCGATTTGGTGGCTCGGTGGGGCAATCCACGATCACCACCCCAATGCACGCTCTTCTCCGCCGCAGCGCCGCCGTCCATGCAGAGGCTGACAAGTTTCTCCGCCGCCTCGGCTCCGTCCTTACTCTGCGCCATCAGCCTCTCCACCTCCGCCCTCGGCAGCCTCATCCTAACCCTCACTCCTCCATCGCTTCCTGATCTGCCGTTCTGTGAAATTACCCTTTTATCCTTCTCCAACTCATGAATGCTCACCGGCTTCATCATGGATATATCCGAAGCCGTTCTCCGAGCCAGCATCAGGCTCTCGAGCCGGTCCTTGGCGCTCATGTGAATTCCCGAACGTACCCTCCGCACGGCGGCGCTTTGATTTTCGGCTGGGGATTTTGGCAGCTCAACGAGAAAGTAGAGGCGCTTCGGCTTCAGCTCGTGGTGCGGCTCCAACGGCTTGGCTCGGACGCCGTAATGCGTGACTGCTTCGGAGTCTAATAAGACGTGAGCCGGGTATTTTACGAGGACGGAGCCGGCTTGAACCGGAGTTTTTAACTTGAAGGTTTCGCCATTGACCTTCATTACTTTGGCACTTCTTTTTCCCCCCAAACTGTTTCCCATTCTTCTGCTTTAAAATTATGAGAAATGGACAAACGGCAAGCTTTTATGGAGTGGAGATCCTTATTATTATTATTATTATTATTATTATTATTATTATTATTATTATTATTATTATTATTATTTATTTATTAAAAGATGAGGTATGGGGTCAAAGACAAAGAAACAAGTTTTGAAAATCGGGAGCTCTTGTTTATTTATTTCTATTTTTAGTTAATTAATTTTTAATCGGTGTTATTTCCTCAAACCTATAAGTTGGGGTTGATTTGACATGTAACAGATAAACAGTGATTTTCTTACAAAAAAAAAAAAAGGAGAAATATAACAAAAATAGCTGCAATAACGCTTTTCTTGAATATAAAGCAAAGTGTTCATTGAAAACGTGTATTAGAATCACCCCTAAAACTGCAGATTTGGTCTTTATATTTTGTGAAACATTACATGATAATCCATTGTTTGCGCCGATATCTATGTAAAAAAATGACAACTTCAGAGTGAATATTAAGGTCTAGAATCGTTGAAATAAATTCAAATCAAATCAACAACTAAAGCTAATTCAACTCTCTAATAAAGTATATATTATGTAATATAAGAATTGTAAAAATTTATATGAGATCGTCACATTAATTATAAAATATGTTTTATTAACTACAATTCAAACTCATTTTCATAAGTTAAATTGTATTTTGTGGATTATGAATTGTAGACTGATCGATTTTAGTTTTTGAGACGATCTTATAAAAATAATAAATATTTAAATTGATTGCATGCAATTGAATAGGATCTCATGTGATATACTGTCATAATTTCCTAATTATCCAAACTATTAATTTATTTACCAAACGCAATGGTCGATTTTGTCATCGTAGGTGTGAATGTTGTAAAAATGAATGAAATGACAAAAACTGATTATTGAATTAATGAAAATGACTTACGTTAATCACGGTGTGATCATACAATGTGTACGTAAGAGATTCCATTCATCATGCATGTGGGGTTTTGACTAATTACTTTTCCGTGTTTGAATTACTAATATTTCAATTATATCAACATATATTTGAGAGACCCGAAATATGCAATATCCCCCATATCATGCATCTTTAGCTTTTAAAAAGTAAATGTGAATATGAAACAATATGTATGTAATCAAATGTAAAGATGTATAAACATCTTATTCTTTCTTTATTTCTGAGACCATTTCATGAATCTAATTATATGAGATTGACCATCAAAGAAACGATGCACAACTCATATATCCACTATTACTTTCTTCTCTTAGACTATATTTCCTCAATAATTTATGGAAAATGTGGTGACAGCAAGCAATGTATAGATCAGAGCAGGTGAATTTGTAACTAATTCTTTGAATTTAATGGAGCCAAACATGGAACTGCATGTGCTGCTAATACCTTCATCTTGTCTTCATTCATTGTGTATTTTTGCATCTCTGTTCTCATTTTAAATTAAAAAAACATGAGCGAAATTTTATTTAGTTATTTAGAGGGGAATATATGCTGCAAGAATACTTGAATATAGAAAGGAAAATGATGGATAAAATTGAAACATGATTTATTACATCAATGGTCAAAACATCTGCATCTCCTTAGAGACAAGATGTGGTGTTTTCCCATGGTACTATCAAAGAAACAATAATCAGTCATAAATTACAAGATAAGCAGATCAAACAAAGATTTGGGACACCGAATTGAATCAAGTAAATCAATAAAATGGAAGAAAAACACAATTCCTTTTCTTGGTTTCTCATGCTTTAACCCCTCTTCTTTTGCACATCCTAAAACGCGTGTCATGATATCATATCAGCTGTCAGACAATAATCCACGGAACAAACAAATAATCAGTTCCCAAGTGATTGTAAACCTGTTAAAGCTGTTGCGATTTCCGAAGGTTCTCCAACAATGAGTTAGCCTTCCTCTTGGCCCTCTCTGTCCCACTTTTAGCAAGTTCTGAAAGAGGTATCACCGCCCCGAGTCGACTCAGACAACCAAGATTCTCGTTATCGCGTTTGCACAGCGATAGTAGTATAGCCGATGAGTTCTCCTTGTTACGAGGTGAACCTACCCGTAAAAGATCGATCAACACAGGTATCGTGCTAGCTTTAACAATGGCCGCCTTTGCCTCTTGGTGGCTAGCCAGAACCGAGAGAATGGTCAGTGCTTCATCCACCATACAGCTGCTAGAATCGGTTAGCATCTTTAACAGTGCGGTTATAATGCCCGCCCTAACGGCCCGTCCCTTATTTCCATGATATATACACAAGTTGAATAACGCCGTTGCAGCGTCTTTCTTCCCTCTCGGGCTTCCGTTCAGAAGTAAATCCACCAATGCCAGTATTGCCCCTGAGGCCCCTATTATTATCTTGTTTTCGTCTGCTAGGGACAAGCTAAAGAGGGTGGCTGCTGCATTCTCTTTAGCTTCCATGCTTCCGGCTCTGAGGACTTGAACGATAGATGGGATAGCATTTGCGAGCATTATGAGTCCTTTGTTGTTTTCATAGATGGAAAGATTGAGAATCGAAGTCACTGCATTGTCTTGAACTTGACAATCTTCAGACGTCAATAGATTGACGAGGATTGGAATAGCGCCTGCTTCAGCTAGCAAGATTCTGTTGTCTGTACTTCTCTTGGACAATGACCGGACTTCAGACACTGCACCCCTACGCTCTTCAATGGATCGGCTGGAGAGCTTACGGACAAGAGCTTCAATGGCTGCTATGTCCCCAGTGACATCACGAAACGAGCCATCACTCTTTTTTATCCTGCCATTCATCAGAGATGTTGTCTGCTCGACATTATGTTTCATACACCACTGTGATATTAAACTTCTCAAAACATAATTTGGAGTGAGAGTTAGATGCTGGAGCTTCTGCTGAGTTTTCGGGCACGTGGTGTTGCCACAGTCAATCCATCTTTGTATGTAAGATCTCTCGTAGGTCTGTAATATTAAAAACTGATTAAATAAGATGTTTATTTAAAGTAGAAAACAGATTGCAATACAATGGGATGTAAATTTCTACCTGCCCTGTGGACACAATCACTGGATCCCTCATAAGTTCGAGGGATATAGGACAAAGGAAGTCTTCGGGAATTACAGGACAATCTGGCTTCTTGTTTTCGTCTAGACTTTTGCAAGTTGAGGTTTTGATCTTCACACTGTCAGAATCTTTAGGAGAACTGGTCTCAAATGACGTGGATGAATTACTTAAACTTTCTACAATCTGGTTATCATTGTCTGAAGCATTGTGATCGGAGCCATTGCCTTCGAAGCTTTCCACTTTTTGTCCAACTTCATGATTAATAATCCCAGTATTCTCCAAGTGTAGACTGCCAATAAACCTGTTTAGTGGTTGAAATGGATCTGTCTCTTTATCCAATGGCTGAGAAAGTGCCCTATATAATACACTTGAATTCAGATGCCCACCGTATCTTTCACTGGCCCGTTTCAACTGTGCCCTGACTAATTCAACCTGGGAGAGACGATTATGTCAGATAGTAACCTAGTACAGGTAAGGAGTGCAAATATGTATGCTCAAAAACTCACCTGTTCTTGCACTTCTTCTGATATGTCAAGATCATCATAAGGTATGTTGGTCAATGCTTTCTCCATTTTCCATGTCACACATTGGAATTGAAAGGACAATTTCTTTATCGCCCCATCCTTAAACCAAACAAATGGCATGCTTAATCAGAGGCAGGTGACATTAAGACAAGTTATCATGAGACTTATCATTAAGCTACAAAGATTGGCATACTATTCAATGATGCTGAGATCATACTCACACTGAACAAATATTATTGTTCAATTAACAGTCAGAATTTTCTATGTACAATATCGTCGTTGAAAACAGATCTATCCTCGACTAGTCACTGGAGAGATAGTAGTGCTCAACCTCCACAAAAATCCAAATTAATTTCTTCATAAAAGGACACAGAAGGTACAATAACTTGTGTTAATAGTCGTTATGAACTTCAACAGTCAGACACTAAGGTGAGAAGACTGATGAATAAGCTGATCGTACAGAACAAGTACAAGTATAACCTAATATTTCTAAGGAAGCCATGGCATCTTGGGACATATATGTCTACATGTCCTCATCATAGGCAACACTTGAAAACTACAGATTTATCTCCTACAAGACACGCTCTGTACAGTGCACTAATATGATAAATCTATTATGGAGAGATATAAGGGGATCTGCAAATTTCAACATGAAAACTTCAACCAAGAAAATAGCTGGAAAGTATTAACAGTACAAAAAACATCATACCCCCATAACACCCACAGGCAGACAGAGAATCAAAGAGAGATCACAAATCAATAAGCCAGACAACAAAAATGTGATCTTTATTTCCAAGAAGCAGAAAAATTAGTCATATGCAGTAGCAAATCAGCTGCCATTGCTACACCTTTTCACATGATAGAACTGTAATCTTCATACATAATTCAGATCAGATACAGAAATTAGCAACCTTGATCCCAGAGTCAACTCAACATATGCAAACCCAACACCAACCCATTTCAATTCATCCCAAAAATTCACCAAAAAAAAATCTCAATTCATCTCACAAAAAGCAACCCGCATAGAATTCAGGTAAAAACAACTACATTAATGAATGTAAGGAAAAACACATCACAACATACTTACAGAAGAAATCTTGAAATTGTCGAAGTTGTTAGCGGCGACAAGGAGCCTTTTCGCAGCCTGAAGAGTCATGGTTAGATCAGAGAGGAAAGAATTGCAGGGAGAAAAGGCCATTTCACCAGTTTCTTGGATTTTGTTGGAATCCCTAATTTCTTCAAGCAAATGAGCCAAGAGTGAGAGTCTGCGAGCCAAGTCGGCACAGTCTTTCCTGAAAAACCCCGAGAAGCCGGCGCTAGATATCCTTGCGACGTCGCGGATTAAGCGGAGGGGCGCGGTGGTGGCCCCGCCTGCTGCCGGCGAGGTCTCTCCGCCGGCCATTCTAGGGGAAAGAGTGAGAATGTGGGTTCTGTATTCGCGTTTCTTACAACCACAATGCACTCGACATTGTAGTAATGGGGAACAACGAAATGTCGGGCTTATGAGCTTTCAGCTTGTACAGTTGGCAATTTCTCCTTTTTAATTAAATTTAATATTTTTCTTTAATCATTGCAAGTTTTATATTTCTTCATTCAACTTACCGTATAATATGCAGAATATTAATAAAAACAACATCTAGAATATAATTAACTTCTTCTAGGAAAAAAAACTCGGAAATTCAACTAATTATAATATTTTTAATAATATTTTTAATAGCAAAATATAAAGATTTATTCTGTAAATAGAAGAAATATGAGGAATATTTTTATAATTTAACCCAATTTTTATTCGAGACTTGGAATATTGCCTTTTGGAACATAGAAATAGTTAATGTAAATTATAGAATAAGCTTAATCGGTCAAGCTTTTATTTTTGTGTGAATTGCACGTATAAATTTGTTTTTTTTTTCTTTTTTAAAATAGATATGGTCCAAATCATTCCAACTCCAAAATCTTTTCAATTTACTTGATTTAAAAATGTTATTGAGTAGCTAACAAAAATGGTTGGTCATGAATTTCTAAACAAACATGATTGTGAATTACCAACAACTAGCAAGTAAGGATTGATCCTATCTTCCAATACAAAAAGGATAGATTTGATTGTGGTGGACGAAATATAATGCTACTTCATCATTATAACTTAAATTTGTGGTATACATTAACTTGATATTGAAAATCCATTTTATAAAAATAACTTAGATTAAATTTCCAAAAAAAAAAATTATTATCAAGGAGAGAGAGAGAGAGAGAGAGAGAGGAAAAGGCAAGATTCTAGGAAGCGAGTAAGGAAAAGTAGAAGAGGTGTTGCATAGAAAACAAACAAAAGAATACAGTTGGAAGAAGAATATTGTGAATGGGCATAGCCTTTGCTGTTATCAACCCTTTTTTTTTTTTTTTTATTATATAGTTTTATTTCTCAACACCCAATTATTGTTTCTTTTCCACTAACTCAATCCATTTGATGACTTTCACAATTTTTCATTTAACTACATTTCTTTTATTCTGTTTCCACAGTTGCACCTAGAGAGAAATGCTATGTGTACAACAAACACAAAGAATCATGACAACATTTATAACTAATTCATAAATTTAGAAGAGTAATTTGACTAAGAAATCTCAAGAAAAAGTCCACTTGATCGAATAAATTAGTACCCTTTAATTGTAATAGTTTTGCCTAGTTTTTTCATACATAAGATTAGCCAAGCTATATTTCACATATTAGATTGTAACTAATTATAAAACACACTTAGAAATAAATCATCAATGAAGTTAGGTTAGCCAGCTCGAGTTATAAAATCACATTGACTTGCTATTTTATATACATGGGGAAAATTTGTATTTACAGAAAAGTGTTTAGATAATAAAAAAACAAATAAATGATTATAGGCATGGACAAGTGAAGGGTGGTGCATGATCATTCCATTGTGCTTCATTGCTGTGTTTTCCAAGTTCTATCCCTATCTCTTTCTCTCTCTTAACTCTCTCTCCAATTCATGATGCTGTGGGGGACATGTGAATTACGTTTGTTTCCAATTCTTTAATGTTGTCCGATATACAAACTTCCTTGGATACCAGTTTTTGGTCCATTTATTTCTTCCAACTTTTTTACATATAATATAAAATTAATTTTTTATCATATACACCTTTTTATTTAGAGTAGACTTCTTATAAATCACTACTTTTTCTTAAGATATATCTTTAAGAGTTTTACTTGTTTTTTGTCAGTTATAAACGGCTTTTTTAACCCAATACTATAGTTTAGAATGTTTTTTAAAAAAATATAGTAAAAAATGGAGATCTTAAAATTATAGGTGAAGTCGCCATCATTGGTGGCGACTTCTGACATAAACAGTAAGGGAAGAGAGAGAAGAGAGGAGAAAGGAGAGAGGGGCCGACACGAGGAGAGAGTCGCCACCGTTGGTGGCGACTATGAATAGTGAGGAGAGAGAAGAAGAGAGGAGAGAAGAGAGGGATCGACACCAGGGGAGAGAGGAGGGAGAAGAAGAGAGAGGAGATAGCAATATTGAGAAATTTTTTAATTAGTGTATTTTAAATATATTCGATAATTCATTTTCTTTGATAATAATATTATAACTATAATAATATTTATAAATATAACTAACACTTACGCGTTTAAAATACATGAATTAATTTGTAGCAAATTATATATGAGAAAATGGCCCAGCTTGCCCTATTAGACTATAATAAAGTCGTAAATGCCCTAAAAATTAAGAAAAAGCCCCATCTACCCCATTTCCTATCTTATTATCCCAATATGCCCCCTTTTCTATCCTTTTCTATCCCAGTCAACTAGTACATCTGCCATTCCGGTAAATGATCTGACAAAGCCAGGCAAATTGGGAGTTTTCTCATTTAATTAATTAATAGTAAGACTAAAGTATTAATAATTATTTTCGTGTAGGAAATTTAATTATTAATTAGTTTTTAATCCAATTATTCCCTACACGAAAATGGAATTTAATTTAATTATTCTCAGTAAGACTAAAGTATTAATAATTATTTTCGTGTAGGGAATTTAATTATTAATTAGTTTTTAATTCAATTATTTCGTACACGAAAATGGCTAATTATGAAATATTAATTGTTCTACACGAAAATTGGATTAATTATTCCCCACATGAAAATTGGATTAATTATTAATTATTAATTAATTCCCTACACGAAAATTATTAAATAATAATTATTAGTTATTCATTTTCGTGTAAGCTAAAATAATTGAATATTAATTATTAATTTTTAATAATTAAACTATTCTTTCTTACATTTTAAATGCTACACGAATTTTTAATAATTAAACCCATCTTACATTTTAAATGCTTACACGAATTTTTAATATTAAACTATTCTTGATTTTAAACTATTTAGATAGATGCTTACACGAATTTTTCATATTAAACTATTCTTGATTTTAAACTATTTAGATAGATGCTTACACGAATTTTTCATATTAAACTATTCTTGATTTTAAACTATTTAGATAGATGCTTACACGATTTTTTCATATTAAACTATTCTTGATAACTAGTTTAGATATTAAATATTAAATAAGCCATATTCTTAAAATATGATTACAAAATGCTTACACGAATTTTTAAAATTTGATTACAAAATGCTTACATGAATATTAATTTTCGTTTATTCGTGTAAGTGTAGTAATTGTTAATTATTTTGTTCGTTGACTAAACTTTCCTACACGAAAATGGCTAACTATTAAATATTAATTTAACCCTACACGAAAATTGGATAATTTTTAATTATTAATTAATTCCCTACACAAAAATTATTAACCAAGTAAATATTAGTTATGAAATTTCGTGTAAGGGAAAATTAGTGAATATTAATTATGAATTAATAATTTTACAACAAATTTCGTGTAAGTGAAGGTATTTTATAATTTTTTTTTGAACACCATTTAACCCTACACGAAAATTGTGTAATAATTAATTATTATTTATTAAATAAACCCTACACGAAAATTGGATAATTATTAATTTTTAATTAAATCCCTACACGAAAATTATTAACTATTAATTATTAGTTATTAATTTTCGTGTAAGCCAAAATTAATGAATATTAATTATGAATTAGTCATTTCATATCAAATTTCGTGTAAGTGGTTAAATGGTAAAAAAAAAATTTCGAACACAATATAAATTCATTAATTATGAATTAGTCAATGCACAACAAATTTCGTGTAGGGAATTGCCATTTTTAATTTTTTTTTTCGAACACCATTTAACCGTACACGAAATTGTTAAATAATTAATTATTAATTATTAATTTAACCCTATACAAAAATTGGATAATTTTTAATTATTAATTTTACCCTACACGAAAAATTGATAATTATTAATTTTTAATTAATTCCCTACACGAAAATTATTAACTATTAATTATTAGTTATTAATTTTCGTGTAAGCCAAAATTAATGAATATTAATTATCAATTAGTCATTTTACACCAAATTTCGTGTAAGTGAAGGTATTTTATAATTTTTTTTTGAACACCATTTAACCCTACACGAACATTGTGTAATAATTAATTATTATTTATTAAAAAAACCCTACACGAAAATTGGATAATTATTAATTTTTAATTAAATCCCTACACGAAAATTATTAACTATTAATTATTAGTTATTAATTTTCGTGAATTAGTCATTTCATATCAAATTTCGTGTAGGGAATTGCCATTTTTAATTTTTTTTTTCGAACACCATTTAACCCTACACGAAAATTGGATAATTTTTAATTATTAATTTAACCCTACACGAAAAATTGATAATTATTAATTTTTAATTAATTCCCTACACGAAAATTATTAACTATTAATTATTAGTTATTAATTTTCGTGTAAGCCAAAACTAATGAATATTAATTATGAATTAGTCATTTTACACCAAATTTCGTGTAAGTGAAGGTATTTTATAATTTTTTTTTCAACACCATTTAACCCTACACGAAAATTGTGTAATAATTAATTATTAATTATTAATTTAATTCTACACAAAAATTGGATAATTATTAATTATTAATTAATTCCCTACACGAAAATTATTAACTAATAATTATTAGTTATTTATTTTCATGTAAGCCAAAATTAATGAATATTAATTATGAATTAGTCATTTCATAACAAATTTCGTGTAAGTGGTTGCCATTTTATATTTTTTTTTCGAACACCATTTAAATTCATTAATTATGAATTAGTCAATTGACAACAAATTTCGTGTAAGTGGTTGCCATTTCAAAATATTTTTTTCCAACACCATTTAAATTCATTAATTATGAATTAGTCAATTCACAACAAATTTCGTGTAAGTGTAATAATTCATTATTAATTATTAATTTAACCCTACACGAAAATTTGATAATTATTAATTTTTAATTAATTCTCTACACGAAAATTAATAACTATTAATTATTAGTTATTAATTTTCGTGTAAGCCAAAATTAATGAATATTAATTATCAATTAGTCATTTTACACCAAATTTCGTGTAAGTGAAGGTATTTTATAATTTTTTTTTGAACACCATTTAACCCTACACGAAAATTGTGTAATAATTAATTATTACTCCCTCCGTCCCGGCTTATTTTGCCTACTTTGACCGGCACGGATCCTAAGAAAATACAGTTGACTGTTGATTGAATGTTTAAATTTATGCTTTTTTAGTGCTTTTTTTTTGCCATTTTTGGGCTGGCAAAATAAGTTGGGACAAGCAAAAATGGAAAGTAGGCAAAATAAGGTGGGACGGAGGTAGTATTTATTAAATAAACCCTACACGAAAATTGAATAATTATTAATTATTAATTTAACCCTACACGAAAATTATTAACTATTAATTTTTAATTAATTCCCTACACGAAAATTAATAAGTAATATTTAATAATTTTCGTGTAAGCCAAAATTAATGAATATTAATTATGAATTAGTCATTTTACACCAAATTTCGTGTAAGTGAAGGTATTTTATATTTTTTTTTTCAACACCATTTAACCCTACACGAAAATTGTGTAATAATTAATTATTAATTATTAATTTAACCCTACACAAAAAATTGGATAATTAAAATGAAATATGGTGAAATCGGGTGAGTAAATGAAATTTCTATCTAATATCCAAAGTGGCTGACAAGATAAGACATGATGAAGATAAGACATGATCGTACGGTAAGTCAGTGAATTATTATCTGTTACTAGTGAGTCACATGTCTGTAGCGGGAAATCACTGAATTATTACTTATTACTAGTGAGTCACATGCAAATTTGTCGCATGGAAATCCTCTATATATTGACAATATGAAAATAAGTTTCTATTCGAGTAGCTTCACTTGAATTTTTTTTTTTTCATGAACAAAATTCTCACCGTCGTAACGTGCGAAGACTACTTCGAAGCCAGGGAAAATATTTCGGTTTTTTGGTTTGACAAGGTATGTTAGTAGCCAATTATTTATCTTGTTGTTATGCGAATGTTGTGTTTTGAAGTGTTGTCAGCTTACACGAATTTATGTTATGATAATTTTTTGGTACAATTTGGTGTGAAAGTTGCATTACTAATTGACAATATTTTGTTGGACGAAATAGGTCTCTGAGGACATAACATGATAGGTCATACATATGTTATTTTATGAAGGGTAAACATGTACACAAGAATGAGGCTTATATGATTTTCAGTAAACGTAGGGTATTACATTAAAAATGCGTCAAAAAATGTCAGGGAAAATGTTTAGTTTTGATTAATTTACACGAGCAGTAGATAAATATATACATTACGCACTTGCAAAAAAATGACGAGGTGATTGACTGAGTTTATTATGTGTTTTTATGACGAGGTGATTGACTGATTTTATTATGTGTTTTTGTGACGAGGTAGAGGATATGAGTGTCAGGATGGTAGTGGTTTGGTACGGAGGTTATTGGGAAGGTTTGGAGTATAAAAATGGTTATAAAGAGGAGGTTCAACTAGAAAGATTGACGTTCTATACTTTATTCATGTGTATCTATGGACTTGTGTGTGCTGACATGCTTCGTTGGGGATATGTGATACACTCAATCGTAGAAAAAAATGGAAGAGTGAAAAAGAAAAAAATTAAGAACGATCACCATTTGGAACGAATATTGTCGAAGACCGACGATGTCCTTGTTGTTTTTGTTATACTCAAGTTACTAGATGTGGAAGCATCTAATACTGGGTTTTCAAGAGATTACGAGAATCGCAGCCTTGGAGATTTGAATGTTAACATTGGTTCCAAAGCTCAAGGAGAACCGTATACGTATCATCATTCGTCATATGAAGGAGGGGTCGCATGGTCAGGTGACATATACAACCAAAATTGGGGGGCTGATAATGTTCCCTTTGGGTTACAAAATGACGAAACATTTTATACAAAGTAGGGTGTCCCGTATGAAGAGAAATCGTCTCAGGTTGGTACATCTTCCGGTGATATATGGGATCAATGTCCATCATCGAGCGGTCGTGTTGACTTTAGAGCAGATTGGGGTATTGACTATATTGACTTGAATAGATCCCCGACTGCATATGGAGATGAGATGATCGTCCAGGACAATGATGTATTCCCTCCGACACAGGATGATGGAGGCCAAGAAGAAGGATATACAGACGGTGCAGGTATTTTCAATTTTTCTAGATTGATTGACTATATTTTCATCATCTTACGCTTCCCACTTTTTAATATTTTTATTTACATTCTCGTAGGTTCAGAACATGAGGAAGATGAATCGGATCCGGAGAAAACAATGAACGACCTGTTCGAGTTAGACGAAGAGAACGAAAATCTTTTGGATGACGAGCAACGACTTGCCTACGAGGAGTTTTTGAGGTACATCCATCACTCTGAATGGTTCATTCCGGAGATGCCTGAGATAGAGGGACAATCTGCAGGGGATTTGATCGACAATGACGAAAGTCCAACTAATGTTTTAGAAAAAGGGGCGACTTTTGCAACAAAAACTCAATTACAAAATGCTGTGGGGTTATACCATTTGCATAACCATGTTGACTACCGTGTGCAGAAGTCAGATACAAAGAGATACTGGGTTAAATGTGAAAGGGAAAATTGCCCCTTTCTACTCCATGCATCTCAGAAGTATGGGATTTGGAGAATTTCGAACGTCGTCCTTCCTCATGAATGTTCAAACGATCTGAACGAGCTCAATGTTCCTCGTCGACTTTCTGCATTGATCGGTCAATATTACGTTGACCATATTCGTAAAGAGGATCGCCATCTGGACCCTAGAAGCATAATGTGCGAAATGAACCAAAGACATGGGATAAACCTCAGTTATAAGGTTGCATCCCGAGCAAAAATGCATGCTATGAAACTTGCATATGGAGATCCGAAAACATCTTTTTCAATGTTACCAATGTATTTGGAAATGTTGAAGACATATAATCCGGGCTCGTACACCGATTTGGAGACACTAAATAATGGCAAATTCAAGTACGTGTTCTACGCTTTGGCCGCATCAATTCATGGATTTCGAAATTACGCGAGACCGATTATAGTCGTTGATGGTTACCATTTAAAAGGTCAGTACAAAGGCATCGGATTTGTCGCTGTATCAAAAGATGGCAATGACCAAATTTTCCCCTTGCCATTGGGATTGGAAATGTGAAAAATGATGAATCCTGGACATGGTTTTTTAGGCATGTTCGAAATTCGTATGGCTGCCCGGATGAACTAGTAATAGTGTCCGATCAACACACGAGCATCAAGAATGCCATTATTAATGCGTACCTGAGGCGACCCATGTTCTATGTTGTTTTCATTTGCGACAAAATTTGGCAAAGCATGGATCATATTTTGTAGGGCTTTTCCAAAAAGCAGCTTACAGTTATGACGAGACTGAATTCGAAAGGTATGTCCTACTTGCATCAAACTTAAATTAAATTTGTTTACCAATTAATTCAAACTCGAGCGATAACACTAATACGTATGGCTCTGTTTACATTCGCAGGTACATGAATACCCTATCAGAAACTAATAAACAAGGTGCGCTGGAGACCTTGGCTAATGCCGGAGTCGAAAGGTGGTCTCGTGTCAGATGCCCCGTAAGAAGATTTAACTTCATGACATCTAACGCGGCTGAGGTCTGGAACAATCGTCTGCTTTGGGCCCAGAAGCTACCTGTGTGTTCGTTTCTGAAGTGTGCTAGAAGAGTTATGAAGAAATGGTTTTACGAGCGGAGGAATGCTGCAAAGGAAATGGCAGAATCCCTTACTAAGTCGGCACAGGACCGAGTGATTGAATCAGTGAAAAGAGGCCGGCGACTGACCGTCGACAAACTAACACGATATAAATTCAAGATTTCGGACGGTGGTACTGGATCGGGATGCCAGTATGGTGGTGGAGGAGCCTCGGGTGAAGAGTGCCAATCGTCCTGCCTAGGTGGCGGGGTATCCTGATGATAGGATGCAGGACGACTGTACTGAGCTCCTGATCGGGCGCCAAACTGATCCCCATACGGTGTACCGTCGGCGGGCCCAAAGAAACTGTGCAACTGATCCATAATCATCGATGGAATCTGATCCTGAAGACGGGAATGCTCATCTCTGATAAATGTCTCAATGCGGTCAAAACGCTGATCGAAGTACGAATGCAACGTCTGAAACTGGGAGTCCAGATCCGCTGAGAATCGGGCGAAGAAGCCATCAGCGCCTGCGTACTGATCACCTGTCGAATGCACTGGAGGGGGCATGGAGTGCTCAGACGATGAGCCCACACGATGACGTCTAGGTGAACCCGCGCGACATGATATGGGAGATGCTCGTATCGGAGGCTCATTCTCATCATAAACCCTATCAGCCGGAAAGTAGTCATGGGCCGTACCCTGATGAGCCGGAGAAGCATGTATCGATACATGAGTCGGGGAATCATGATCGACGAATGTAGTGTATGTCGGGTACGTATCTGGATGTGTCTGTGCATATGAGTCGCCGCCGTAGGCTGAGAGATCAAAACCCGACGTCTCGACCCGGACCCCGTCGAATCCATCACTCTGATCACGGGCCTCACGCTCGCCAACCTCCTCATCGGGTCCTGACTCAGGTTCATCGACCAACTGTCGTGTAGACTTCTGGGATCGTCTCGTCGCTCGAGTCGCTCTGGGTGCTCGGAGGGACTGACCACGTCCAATCCTCTCATCAGCCGTACATGTAGATGGTCCGGCCGCTACACCACCCCGTGGGCCGCGTCGGGGCTGGACCCCTACGCTGAGGTCGACATGTATATGACTCCAATAAAACATCTGCTCATCCTCGTATGAGGGTACGAGTGTCTGGAAACAGTCCACCTGCTCAAAAAATGAAAATCGTCACAAGGATGCATATATGTACAGGCCAATACATTTATTAATTCGCTATTACGTGGATGGAGAAAAATACCTCGTCATCGAGGTAATGTAGAATGTCGACGGTGGACCTCATAGTGGACCACTTCAAACATCTCGGGAATCGATGTGGGACGTCCAAACGATGACCTACCAGAGTACCAGTCATAGGAATAGCCTCGTAGGCCCATATCTAAATGCAAACGTAAAATTGAAAATGTTAGTATTTTCAAAATTAATGTAGTCCACAATACAGAATTACTGAAAATATTAAGAGTACTCACCAGTAGAGCTACGGAAAATCCATAAAAATGATAAGTGAAGGCTCGATTTCCCTGCACTGCTGGAACCTCCACTGGCAGCCGATCCATATGTCGTAACAGAGTGAGGTATGAGAACTTCCCCCATGGAAAGCTCTCCCATATGTCCTCCATCTCCACTAACACCCATACCCACTTATCAACTTTTATTTTCCCGTTATCCACGCCAAATAATAGACAATACAGCACAAGAATCTTCACAATCTTTATACAATCGTCTGGGTTTTGACGAAACTCCCCCCCAACAAATCGTGTGCGTAGATCTGCAATGGTCGCTAGTGGCCATCGAGAAACAATCTGTGCGTACACTCCACTAATGGGGGGCTGCAGGCGGTCAGAATGATCGAAGTCTGAGTCACCAAATCGTAATCCCGTGATAAGAGCGAACTCTCTTCTCGAGAAACGACACAACTGACCTCGTCCGATCCGAAACCAACGATCATACGGGTCATCAGCCTGAGTTCGTGTCACCTCGCGAGACATCAGTACGTGAAGAAAACCCTTACACATCTCTGGCTCGATCTCCCATAATAAAAAATGACCGAAGCACGTGTGTCCGAAACGGGTCATGCAGTCCCCCCCTACAGCTCTCAGCTCGGTCCGTAGGTCATCTAAGTTACTCAAACGGGTGTAGCCATTAATGTAGGCAAGCCGACCCTGACAACCAGCACGAACCCAGACACGATCCAACTAACATTTGAAAACCAATTATATTATTACTTAATAATGTTTTTTTCATTACAGTTTTTGTAATTAATTTTCGTTTAAGCATATATTTTTTGAAATTTCGTGTAAGACGGTCAATATTTCCATTTTCGTGTAAGCCTATTTTAAAATTATTATTTTTCCATGAATCGTCTAAAAAGAGTTTGTAATCTTATTTAACAAATATAAATATTAATTATTCGTATAAGCATTTTCTAATAATATTTACTGTGTAAGCATATTTATTTAAATATTACGCATTTTGAAAAAAATGGTGTAAGCATTTCATTGACAAAAGTTATTACTATCAACTTATTTTATAAAACCTAAACCACTTAACAAGAACTGATCAATATTTTCGTGTCCGCATCTCCGTAAATTTGCAATATTAATATTTCATTGACAAATGTTATTACTTAATCGAAAATTTATTAGCCTAAATTCGTGTAAGTCCTACATATGGCTGGAAAAATTCGTGTAAGCCCTAAGTTTACTCTAAATTCGTGTAAGCCCTAATTGGAGGCCTAAATTCGTGTAAGATCTAAATACACTGAAAATTCGTGTAAGCCCTAAATGAAGGCCTAAATTCGTGTAAGCCCCAAATTTACTCTAAATTCATGTAAGCCCTAATTGGAGGCCTAAATTCGTGTAAGCTCTAAATACACTGAAAATTCGTGTAAGCCCTAATTGGAGCCTAAATTCGTGTAAGCTCTAATTAAACTGTAATTTCGTGTAAGCCCTAATTTTCAGCCTAAATTCGTGTAAACAAGTATACAACAGATTCCAATGCTCAACTTCGTGTAAGAATCAAATCAATAAACATGAAATAGCTAAATTCATGTAACAAGCAATTCACTAAGCATGAATAGGTAAATTCGTGTAAGAAGCACTTCAATTAAAATGGAACAGGTAATTTCGTGTAAAAAGCCACAGATTCATATGCCTAAACCCTAAATTGCTACTACCCAATTGAAAACATCAAACACTTTGAAACTGAAATTCGCAATTCAAGTCAATACCTGGCTTCCTTCCATCACCAATTTTGTGTCCCAAAAGTTCTGTAACAAGTACCCCCGTCGGCTGCAGATTTTGACGACAAAGAAGAAACAATTCGTGTAAGAATATGAGGAAGATGAAATCGGACCCAGTTGGAAACATACTTACACGAATCTGAATTGTTGGCGGAATGCTCGAGAAATCGCGCAATGGAAAGCAGGGGAAAACGCAAGATCTTACACGAAATCCTGTTTTTTAAATTTTTTAATTTGATTCTGGTATATGATAATGTAGGGTATATCGCAATAGTTCAGTAGGGTAGGGTATATGATAAATGTTCATTTTCTCTAAATTATTAACTTTCCCATCTTTTAATTGAGTTGAATTTTCAAAATAAATATCTAATTATATACTTTGTATAAAAGATTTACAGTATTTATAATAATTAAAATATTAAAATATTTATATTTATATTATTCAAAAAAAATGATCAAGTTAAAAATACATTATTTACAAAAGATATTCAGGATATTAATATTTATATTATAAAAAAAAATGAGCCCCTCATCGAAATTATCAGGAAAAAAAAATTATTTGTTACCCATTTGACTTAATAAATAATTAATTAATTTTCGTGTAGGGGAAATAATTTTCGTGTAGGGAATTAATTAAAAATTAATAATTATCAATTTTTCGTGTAGGGTTAAATTAATAATTAAAAATTATCCAATTTTCGTGTAGGGTTAAATTAATAATTAATAATTAATTATTTAACAATTTCGTGTAGGGTTAAATGATTTTCGAAAAAAAAAATATTAAAAATGGCAACCACTTACACGAAATTTGTAAAGCATTGACTAATTCATAATAAATGAATTTAAATTGTGTTCGAAAAAAAAAATGGCAACCACTCCCCACACGAAATTTGATATGAAATGCCTAATTCATAATTAATATTCATTAACTTTGGCTTACACGAAAATTAATAACTAATAATTAATAGTTAATAATTTTCGTGTAGGGATTTAATTAAAAATTAATAATTATCCAATTTTCGTGTAGGGTTAAATTAATAATTAATACTTAATTATTACACAATTTTCGTGTAGGGTTAAATGGTGTTAAAAAAAATTATAAAATACCTTCACTTACCCGAAATTTGGTGTAAAATGACTAATTCATAATTAATATTCATTATTTTTGGCTTACACGAAAATTAATAACTAATAATTAATAGTTAATAATTTTCGTGTAGGGAATTAATTAAAAATTAATAATTATCAATTTTTCGTGTAGGGTTAAATTAATAATTAAAAATTATCAAATTTTTAATAATTAATAATTAATTATTTAACAATTTCGTGTAGGGTTAAATGGTGTTCGAAAAAAAAAATTAAAAATGGCAACCACTTACACGAAATTTGTAAAGCATTGACTAATTCATAATTAATGAATTTAAATTGTGTTCGAAAAAAAAAAATGGCAACCACTCCCTACACGAAATTTGATATGAAATGCCTAATTCATAATTAATATTCATTAACTTTGGCTTACACGAAAATTAATAACTAATAATTAATAGTTAATAATTTTCGTGTAGGGATTTAATTAAAAATTAATTATTATCCAATTTTCGTGTAGGGTTAAATTAATAATTAAAAATTATCCAATTTTCGTGTAGGGTTAAATTAATAATTAATTATTTAACAATTTCATGTAGGGTTAAATGGTGTTCGAAAAAAAATAATTAAAAAAGGCAACCACTTACACGAAATTTGTAAAGCATTGACTAATTCATAATTAATGAATTTAAATTGCGTTCGAAAAAAAAAATGGCAACCACTCCCTACACGAAATTTGATATGAAATGCCTAATTCATAATTAATATTCATTAACTTTGGCTTACACGAAAATTAATAACTAATAATTAATAGTTAATAATTTTCGTGTAGGGAATTAATTAAAAATTAATAATTATCCAATTTCCGTGTAGGGTTAAATTAATAATTAAAAATGAATTATTATATAATTTTTCGTGTAGGGAAGTTTGGTGTTCGAAATTTTTTTTTTAAAATATCTTAACTTACACGAAATTTATTGTAAAATTATTAATTCATAATTAATATTCACTAATTTTTCCTTACACGAAATTTCATAACTAATATTTACTAGTTAATAATTTTCGTGTAGGGAATTAATTAATAATTAAAAATTATCCAATTTTCGTGTAGGGTTAAATTAATATTTAATAGTTAGCCATTTTCGTGTAGGAAAGTTTAGTCAACGAACAAAATAATTAACAATTACTACACTTACACGAACGGTCAAAAATTAATAATTAATATTCAATTATTTTAGCTTACACGAAAATGAATAACTAATAATTATTATTTAATAATTTTCGTGTAGGGAATTAATTAATAATTAATCCAATTTTCATGTGGTGAATAATTAATCCAATTTTCGTGTAGAACAATTAATATTTCATAATTAGCCATTTTTGTGTACGAAATAATTGGATTAAAAACTAATTAATAATTAAATTCCCTACACGAAAATAATTATTAATACTTTAGTCTTACTGAGAATAATTAAATTAAATTCCATTTTCGTGTAGGGAATAATTGGATTAAAAACTAATTAATAATTAAATTTCCTACACGAAAATAATTATTAATACTTTAGTCTTACTATTAATTAATTAAATGAGAAAACTCCCAATTTGCCTGGCTTTGTCAGATCATTTACCGGAATGGCAGATGTACTAGTTGACTGGGATAGAAAAGGATAGAAAATGGGGCATATTGGGATAATAAGATAGGAAATGGGGTAGATGGGGCTTTTTCTTAATTTTTAGGGCATTTACGACTTTATTATAGTCTAATAGGGCAAGTTGGGCCATTTTCTCAATTATATATTGTCGAAATATACGTGTTCGTCATCGATCATTAAATATATTAAATTTTATGATGGCCGCCATCGATTTTGACGACTAGTATTAAAAAATAATTAAATTAATTAAAGTCGCCATCGATGGTGGCGACTTGTATTAAAAATTATTAAAAAAATGAAATTTGTCATAAATTGTCATCATTATTAAAAATTAATGATTTGTCAGAAGTCGCCACCTTCACCTATTTTATTAAGTTTCATTTTTTAATTAATTTTTAATAATGGTGATGACTTATGACAAATTTCATTTTTTTTATGATTTTTAATACAAGTCGCCACCACCGATGACGACTTTAATTAATTTAATTATTTTTTAATACTAGTCGTCAAAATCGATGGCGGCCATCATAAAATTTAATATATTTAATAATCGATGACGAACACGTATATTTCGACAATATATAATTTGCTACAAATTAATTTGTGTATTTTAAATACGTAAGTGTTAGTTATATTTATAAATATTATTATAGTTATAATATTATTATCAAACAAAATGAATTATGGAATAATAATATTTATTAATAAATATAACCAACACTTACGTATTTAAAATACACGAATTAAAAAATTTCTTAATATTGCTATGATGCTATCTCCTCTCTCTTCTTCTCTCTCCTCTCTCCTCTCTCCTCACTATTCATAGTCGCCACCAACGGTGGCGACTCTCTCTCGTGTCGACCCCTCTCTCTCCTCTCTTCTTCTCTTTCCTTACTATTCATAGTCGCCACCAACAATGGCGACTCTCTCCTTTCTCTCTCCTCGTGTCGGTCCCTCTCTCCTCTCTCCTCTCTCTTCCCTTACTGTTTATGTCAGAAGTCGCCACCAATGGTGACGACTTCACCTATAATTTTAAACTCCCCATTTTTTACTATATTTTTTAAAAAAACATTCTAAATTATAGTATTGCATTAAAAATGCCGCTATAAACTGTTGGGTGCAGTAAAATATTCCAATAGCGCCTACTCACTTTAAAAAGAAAATTAAACAATTGTTTTATTTATTTACATTTCGTTATAATTTTAGTTACATGACTACTTCATCATTATAAATTAGATTTGGGTTTTTTTTTGTTTTCTTTTTAAACATGTACATGATAAAGCCTCTTAGACCTTCTATTGCCCTGGCAACTAAAACTAAATTAATTTTTAAAACAATGTTGATATATATATATAATTTTGCAATTTTTATTGTGATTCCAATTTTGACTTATGGAATTGTATTTATACCAATGATATGTGTCTTTTATTATTTGGAGGATATTCAATGATTCTATTCATGTTTGGATTCACAATCACGAGCAAAAAAGTTATTATATTTTGAATATTGTATTTAAATTAATAAAGTTTGACCTCTTCTTCGTATTTATACAATTAGACAATGTTTCTAGTTTGTAGTGCAAGTTAAAGAGTCATTGGAATACATCGTGTCTGAATTTTCCTTGTTTTTTTTTTCTTTTTCTTTTTTTTAAATTTCTTTATAGCCCTTCTATTTAATAATATTTTCTTACGACCAAGTCCGAGAACGAAGAATTCAAGCAATATTCCCCACATTTAGCAGTCCTTTCCGTAAGGCCAAAGAAGTTATCAATACAAAGATTTAGTAGGATACATCAAGTAAAAGTTTAGGATTAATTACAATAAAATTCACTAAATGTGTGTTTTAAATTACAATCACAATATTGACGTTATTTATTTATATCAACAATGTTGTGAATTGAGCATATATGGAAGATTGATTAATCGCACATTTCACCTTCAATTATATGACGGTTGTGATAACAAATGAGAAAATATGTGCATATTTCATATGATCTCATTAAGCAACGTTCAATAAGGATGGTGACAATTAGGTGTCATATTATGAAATCAACATTGTAACGTAAAATTTTAAAAGTTTATTACCATAATATTGTTATAGATAAAAGTTTGTACACTAATTAAAACTTAACCCCAACAAAAGTCATAATTTTTTTTATATATTATTAATTTTTTTTACATAAATTTAGCATAGTTTTCAAGATATTATATAATTATGTCATATGAAATTCTCCTTCTTTTCCTTTGTGATTATGCAATTATGGCATTATTATTCTCAAGGAACATATAAATTAAAATACATAGATAGTACCTTTTCTCCTTTTAAGTATGTTATATTTAATATATATATATATTATTTTCTATAGAAATTAACTAGAGTTAAAAATGTTAATTCCTCTATTCCATAAAAATAGACCTATTTATATTTTTACACATATTAAAAAAAACATTTGAAGTTTCAATTATTTAGTGAAAACTGTCATTAAATTAAATTTTTTTTAATAAATAGAAAGTTGAAGTATGATGATTTAATAAATATTTAATTAAGGGTATAGATATAATTATAAATTATAAATCATATTAATATATAGTAGAAGTCTATCATTTGGGGAGGTAGGAGGAAATGACATACTGTACAAAAAAAAAAAAAAAATACAGCAGTAAGGGCTATGGAGTTGGCCTATTGTTATTAGCTCATGGGCCAATCATTAAGGGGAAACAAAAATCAAATTTTAATGAGGCCCAAAATAGGGCCATCCAGTTTCATAAGATTTATTGGTCGGAAAAAAAGAGAGAAATTAAGGTATATGAGGCAAAAGTCCAAAAAAAAAAAAAAAAAAAAAGTAAAGGGAGTAAATTGTATTTCCTAAATTTTAATCTCATTTGTTTTTTTGCTCGACTTTTAACGAGGTAAAAGTTTTGGGCTATTGTTACATTGCCTTAATTTGGGTCTAAATTGAATTGGATTGGAGAGCTTCGGGCTAAAGTTGACCAGTTTATGAAATAATATTTTTCAGCTTTGCAACCCATGTTTGAAATAAATTAATTTCTACAATCTCAAATTGGTCTAATTCAAATTCAAGCTTCAATTTTTTAAGAGGAAAATTGATGTGAAAAGTGAAAACTCACAACCGAATCTGGAGGCCAAATTAGATGTTGGGATTGGAAAGGTAAGTCCCAAAAACAAATTTTATGATTTTAAATCTATTTGAGTTTATAATGTTGTGACTTTAGTGATTTATTTAAATATGGATGACTGCTAAAAAAATCATGAATTTTATTTTATTGCAATTATATCAAACTTTCAAGTAATTACAAACAATTACATTAAATACATTGTGCAGATCGAATCACCAAACATATTCTGAATTTCTTTTGAATGATGCGTTCAAACACATGACAAATCAGCTGCCAAGATAAAAGTTAAAAGGTAAAGTTGTGGGTGAGAAGGATCTCATTCCGTGAGACGGGTAGAATATAAGAAATTATGTTATATTTTGTGTATATTGAATAATATTTTTCTATTGTATTGTAATGCATTTTAAGTTGAGTTGGACTATAAGAAAATATGTAATATTTTTCTATATATTGTGTTATTTTGTATTATATATATAATCCATGACTTGAATTGAGTCAGGTCGGGCCACTAAAAAACGCACGGATCCTAAGCTAACGCTCTTCTCTCTTGTGCTAACATGTAATACTTTAGTGTATATTAGGTAATATTTTTCTATATGTCGAGCAATAAATTTGTATTATATACATAAACTATGTAATATAATACAAAAATATTATCTGATAAATAAAAAAACATTATTTAACACATACAAAAATATTATATAATTTATTATGTCCGACTTCATCCACTCTATCTCACAAAATGAGATCCGTATCTCACATAATACCTACTCAAAATGAAAAATAAAACAAAATCATATGTACGTCTTCTTCAACCAAAATTTATCTAAAATGAATCGAAATTCAAACATGACTCTCATTTCTCTACCAAAATACAATATATTTATATGGTATCATCGGCCAAACCAAAGCCCCTCTCATTCTCAGGGTTTAAGTAATGTGTTGACACCTGTCTGAAAACATTCAAAGCCATAGTAACTTCATTACACCATAAATTGGGATTCAGTGTTCACAAACTAAATAAAAAATGCGACTAGAAGCTCGGAGTTATAAATTGTAATATTAAATTCAGAAAGCGCGCATATCAACTACACTAGTTCAACAATGAATCTTGATTTTGTGCTGTTTAGCACTATAGCAACACAACTTGACATATAGCACGTGCCTTCACCCGTGCCATAATTTTATCACATTTCAGTACAGTTGCAACAACCAACGTCACTCACACCCTTCCATGGATTTTTAATTTGAACCTTTCGTGAGTTTGACTATGTATCTCTCCAACGGATAAACGTAATAATGCTATTATTATCATTTTCCAAACTGAGAGACGCGTTTATTATATTTTGAAATCTTTTTTTTTTTTTTTTTTTCTGATATCAACTTATACTATATAATGTTTTCAAGTTTGCAACCTGAAGCATTGATGTAATTTGCAATGAGGATATTTTTCACATTTTTTCTTTGGTTGGGTAAATCATTTCTCATTCCTAAAATTCATGTGCTAAAAGAAAAAATGACAAAAATAGTCTTCCATTACCCAAGTGTAAGTCGTGTACGGTTTTTGGCCGGAATTTACTGTTGCAAATCATAAAACTGAAATTTAAAAAGAAATTGTGATCGAAAAAAAGAAATTTAATTTAAGTCCCTAAATGAAAAATGCATATAATACAGGTTTGAAGATGATATTAACCATTAATAATATTGTAAATAAAAAGAGGATCGATTTACGGACCAAATTTTGAAACTCAGAAGCTCAAGAACTAGTTCAATTCAGCCATAAACAAAAGAAAACATAACACAAAAACCCCCCATCAAAATGCCTTCCAAGTAACTAATATAGACAATTTCACATGATTGAACAGCTCCCAGTGTTGTCATCACTGAACATGTGAGCAGCAGAATTATCAGCACCAAATCCAGAGTCAGCATAAGAGTATGGAACCGGAGGAACTGGAACCGGACCATAATTGTAGTAATAGCCAGTAGTTGGAGGAACCAATGGAGACCTATTGTACATCATCTGAGGTTGCCTGTTTTGCACATTCATCACCATTGATGATGGATGGTTGTTCAACTGCTGATACCCATTCATGTTCACCATCATCGGATTATGCCCCGCTGCCAATCCGTTCATCGGTAACCCACCATTGTTGACCCCATTTGCATGAAAACCAGCAAGATTCATCATAGAGCCAATGTCATTTCCCCTCCTCCCTTCAGAACTGTTCATGGCTGCCAATGCCTTGGGATCAATCCCCACTTGATGAATCTGGTTCCCTTTTTTCACAGCAGTGGTGTTGTTATTGTTATTGCTATTGCTATTGATTCCACCATTGTTGGCTTTCTTTGCATTCGCCTCAGCTTGTTGGTTGAGCATAGCCCTGAAAAGCTGCATCTCTTCTTCTTCATCGAATCCATAGTCTTCGTCGGCGTCGTCTTCTCCGGATATGAAAGGGAATTGCTGCTTGTTCTTGAGGGATTCAAGATTCTTCACAATGTTTGGCTTATGCCCTTTGTTGTTCTTGTTATCATCTTTAATGCAGCCATTTTTCTGTTTCTGATTAGGGTTTGTTCTTTGAGACCATAGCTCAGCATGCTTACCACCCCTCACTAGTTTCTTGATTAGGGTTGCAGAATCTATACTTCCTGAAACACTCACTTTTTGACTCAGAGTATCTATGTTTACTTGATAAACCCCTGTGATTTGAAGACAGACAAAATCAAACAACAGTACCACCAAAATGCAGCCCAGAAATATCAAGATTTCATTTTTATTTTTGTGATTCAGTTTTCTGACTAGTAAAACAGATATAAAAAAAATTTAGTATGGAAAATTAGAAAAAAAGTGAAAAACAGGGGAGCCCATTTGGGAGGAAAAAACCTTCAATAGTCTGAAGGATTTTCTTGACTTTCTGCTTACACCCATCACAATGTATGTTCACTCTGAGAACACAAGTCTGCAAGCAAGAAAAGGAGACCCAAAAATATGAAATAAAGATCAAGAAAAACAGTAAATGTAAGCAAAAAAAGAGAGGCCACACTACGTTACTGTGTGCATAGTAGATACAAATTTAGATTTAGTTTTTTAAAGATAAATAAATCATGGTATTAGAGAGCAAACCTGAATCTTGAGAAGCTTAAAGTCTTCATCTTTAGTCATTTCTTGAAGGGTAAGATCTTCCTACAGAAGAATACAAGTGAATCTGTAAGAAGAATATATGTGTGTATAGTTTGTATCTTTCTTGAGAAGCTTAAAGGTAGTGAGCTTGTAGACCAAGCTAAAATAGTAGAGATTGTGTATAGTCTACTATCTTATTTTACCGTTGTTCCTCTCATAAATGAGTAGGTTAAATAAATGCCAAGACAAAATGTGTAGAAAAGAGAGAATACAGAAATAAAGAAGAAAGAGAGTTAAAACTGACCAAGAAAATGAAAGAAGATATATGGTAGCAGATTGGGTAGTGTGTTTTTTTCTGATATTGAAAAGATGTGATTTTGAACTATTAGCAGTAAAAGCAACAGCGACTTGACAGCCATAACTTGTATCTATCCCTCTCTTTTGACAATATATAACATAGCTTATCATAAATTAATAATCTCGTACCTTACCTGCACAATATTATCAAACCCAGTGTCCTCACCATTTTTATACATGATAAACATATTTTCTATCCACAAATATTAAGAAAACATGCTTTTTTATTCTTTTCAGGCTTTGTTTGGATTGAGATTTAGATGGATTTAGTAAATCTGAATTTTTGAAAAAAAAATGAATTTTAATCAGTCTTGTTATTCTACCCATCCTGAACATATAATAATGTGCTCACCCTCGATGTATCGGATATCCAATATACATATAAATTTCATTTTTCATATACGCGTCATCAGTGAGTATATTAAGAGTTGTTCAGGGTATGGTAGGATAATATTTTTTGAATTTTAATAATTTTATATTTGTTTTGAGATTTTATATGATGAAATTAAAATTAAGATGTCACAATTACATTGAAAATTGTAAAAAAAGTGGATGATGTAATATTTTATTTTAAAAAGATATATGTTGTTATTTGGAATTGCAAAAAGTAGAAAAGTAAGATAGATAAATAGGATTTTGAAATACCATAACAAATATAAATTGAGACTTGATTCATCCCAAATCCGTAATGGCTAATCCCAATCCAAACAAAGCCTAACTATTTATACCGTTTGACCCAAATTTATTCATACAAAGTTTGGCCTGGGTTTTCTCCACAATATAGATAAAAATACTCTTCAATTTGTATTCGTTCCCACTTTCTAGAGGTATTTTGGTCTCTAGATGGAATTAAGTTTAAAAAAAAAACTGTCATGACTATAAGCACATTTTTTATACATGAAAGTGACACTTTGTTCCCTATCAAAACCATGTTATTTTAGGTGAAAGTGCATTTTAAAATCTGACACATATGTGGCACGAAACTGTGTAACAAATAATGTGTTATAGAGATGGCATATTTTCTCAAAATTAAAAAACACCAAAGCTGAAAATTAAGAGGCGTAGGAATTAATGCTGGCTAGTAAATCTTGTGAGACATGGTGGCAACAACATGGAATAAAGGGTAAATCTTTTTACCAAATAATTGTAGCATTATTGAAAGGGTCAAAGGCAGTGACTGATAAGGATCTGTTTGGTGTGGCTATCTTCTGTAAAGTTTAATGTAGCAATTATGGTCCTACACCATCTCCAACTAATTTGGAATTTATGATACATAATTTCACACCATTTATAACTTAACATTTTAATTCAGTGATTTTTTTTTTCTTTTTTTCTCATTCCCCAATTTATATGTTGAATACATTATGTATCTCACAAACAACTACCACTGGAAATTTGCTCTTTAGCCATTTATATAAATTGAGTATTGTTTTTTTGGGTAATTACATTTTATCCTTTATATTTCTTTAAATCTCATCAAACATATTAGGTCAAATAATACATGAGAGTAGAGACCATTCACATATCAATTTCATAGTAGTGTTAAGAGCAACAAATTTGGTGTAAAATAGATGTAAAACATTATGTTTCCTTACAAGCATGTGTTTCACTTTACAGAGATTACTTTTTTCAATTTTATTTATTGTTTTTCAGTTATAGAAAAGTGTGTCGATGGAGTGTTAAGACCAACATTACATGTATGCACAGCTTTGTCGGTTGTCCAAACCCCTCAACTCCTTTTCAACTTTGCTTCAAACTTTTACTATATTTTTCAACCCATTCCATCATTGCCTTTTCAAAATGACTAAATTTTAATAAAAGAATAGGAAATTTAATATGAAGTTGTAGAGATTAACGTTATGACAAATGTTTATAGTTACGTAATACAATCCAACTAGTTATTATGTTTTATAACTTGAAAGAAAGTAATTTATGCAGCTTATCTTATTTTTCTTGTTTTAATAATTAGTTTAAAATTGGTTACCGTGAGAGAGAAAAACTAGTGCATTATATATGAATTCATTATTATATTTTTACTTATGATAAAATGATCACCTGATCATTTTAAATTTTCTTGACCTTTACCCTCATTTAATGACAAAATATTTGATCTACAGGGAATCCTGAATGATGATGCGACTTATTTTTTAAAAGAGAAAATATAAATGAAATCCTTAACATGGTTATGAGAAAATTCATTTTTTACCTAGACTTTGGAATCAAATTGGATTTCTTGAAAATACCCCTTTTTCGTGTTTTACTTATTAAGAAAAACATCTAATAAGCAAAATATTTAAATTTATTAAAAAAAACATCTAATAAGAAAAATAAATGACTTTATTACTGCACTTTCCAGAATATTGAAATATATCGATATATTTCAAATGAAGAATTCACCACATTCTTCATCTAATGTAGTGAGACTTAATTTATGTGACTTAACTGAACTTATGTGCCATAAATGAATTCTAGATGGTCTCGATTCAATGACTTGAAGACTAGTAGTTTGATATTTCATGTTGTGTTTTATTGTATTTAATATATATCATTTATTTTTTATAACGTTTGACATATATAACGTGTTTAGAATAAGAGATAAAAATATAAACTGGTAAATAGAACAAATTATAAAGTAAAGTGTTTTTAAAAAAGTGATAAAACTTGAAGTGTTTTTAAAAAAGAACAAATTGTTTTATGGGTTCGCCATTTACTACCCCCACCCCTTATTTTCTTTCTTTACAAAATTTTTGAAAATTTTCTTTCTTTGCCCTTTACTCATTTCTCCATATTCAAATTTTCGTTCCAAAAAAAGTTTGAAAATTCTTAAATTTTTGGAGAAGGATTTTACCAACCAAATTAAAATTATTGTCGACCAAGTTCTTTTGACTGATTCGTTCGAATTGAAAAATATCGTTTAGATTTGAAGTTTATTTTTCAAATTATTAATGTTTGAAATTTCTACAATTTGTTCATAAAACTTGTGCAAGTATATTCATATTAGCCGTAGTGTTTGAATTAGTGTTTTAAATTGATAGGAAACGACAATTGTAGGCAGCAAACGACAATTTTAGAGCTAAACTATAATTTTAGGGCTAAACGGTCATTTTAGAGCTAAATCGTAATTTTAGCCAATAAACGACCATCATATAACTAAACGGTCATTTATGGTTAAATGACAATTTTAGGCAGTAAACGACCATTTTAGGGCTAAACGACAATTTTAAACAGTAAACGGATATTTTATGGCTAATCGGATATTTTAGGCAATAAATAAATATTCATTGGGCTAATCGGACATTTTAGGGCTAAACGGCCATTTATGCAGTAAACAGTCATTTTAGGGCAAGACAACACTTTTAGAGCTACACGACAATTTAAGGTAGTAAACGGTCATTTTAGGGCTAAACAACCATTTTAGGCAGTAAACGAACATTTTAGGGCTAAACAACCATTTTAGGCAGTAAACGAACATTTTAAGGCTAATCGGACATTTTAGGTAGTAAATAAATATTTATTGGGCTAATCGGACATTTTAGGGGTAATCAGACATTTTTTTAGGCTAATTGAACATTTTAGGGCTGAACAACCATATTAGGCAGTAGATTGACATTTTAAAGGCTAATCGGACATTTTAGGGCTATACAACCATATTAGGCAGTAAACGGACATTTTAGGACTAATCAAACATTTTAGCCAATAAATGAACATTTTTAAAGCAAAACGGATATTTTTGAAAATAAATCAGACCCTTTTTTGTTTCAAAAAATTGTTATTTAAATTTACTTATAAGATAAATGTTTATATATTTACTGTCTTAGGTATATTGTGATTAATAATTAATAAGATATTTGTATACATATTATAGAATGATTTTTGTGTTAGGTCTAGTCAGGGTCGTTTGACATATATTAACGAATATATTCATTTGAGTAATTAGAGGATATTAAGATACAATTGCGAGAGCACAATAGGGACTGTGTTGTGGATTTCCTTAGGACATGTTTCAACTATTTTCTAAGGTGTGAGACTTCGACTAGGACATGCAGGTCCTTTTTGTATGTTCTTATGTCACGTGAGGTACGTAGTCGTGATATCCCTATGCATGAAGATGATTTCTAATGGGCCAAGACCATCGTCTTTGTTGATTCTCGAGGAGAAAGCTTGCTCTTATCACCGAGTTGAGATTTGGCGACTCTAATTTCAACCCGATTGGGGTTCACCATCCACCTGGAGTTTATTATAGAGTTCATATCGAAATATTCAAGAACTCTAACGTAAATTTATTAGTGGGGAGTTTCATCAGAGTCAAGATAATACGGTCAAGATTTCGAAAATTCTCCTTTTGTACTTTATCTTACTCGATGTCGACCCTAGAAAGACATGTGTGGATACGTGGGTATGGGTCTTAGTGGAGCAGGAAGATCGATGAGACAACTTTCCATGGGGGAAGATATCTTTTCTAACATTGTTGAAGTACATGGTCTTCCACTTACTATTCTAGCCCAAAATGTCGGTGATAGAGTCCCCGCGTACCACATTTACGGATTCTCAATAGCTCGACTGGTTAGTAAAATTAATTTGTTTAATTTTTTTGTATTTTGTTTAATGATGTTATAATAATTGATTGCTAACATTTATTGTACTCTGTCTAAATATGGGCTTATGAAGCAATTTTCGTCGTTGCCACATTGACTGGACATCAATTGGATACGACAGATCACATGATCAGACGTTTGAAATGATCCACAAAAATGTTACTGTTTGGTGAGGTATTTTGAATTGAGTTTAAGCTTCAAATAATAACATTCATTAAGAATTATATGTTTATGTTTTCACTTTGTATTATTTGAATTTTCCTCATTGTTATGTAGATTTACTGTTTAAAATCTCTCATTCCGTTTTTTGAGGAGAAATGTCAATCATTTTCGCAATTTATCGACGCAAACCTTTCAGAAGTGTGCAATTTGCTCCAAGGAGACATGGTCGTCCACCTACTACAACGGCCACTCCAACATGTGGTCCTAGACCTGCACTTGATGCAACGGGTCCATCTACACATCCTAGTCCAACAAGGAGGACCACCAAGATTACACATCCGAGTTTTGGGCATTTGAGATGCCAGATCACCTATACGAGCGAGATGAGACCGTCTCCAATGGAAAGTTGTCTCATCGATCTTCCTCCTCCACAAGAATCTATAGCTATGTATCCACACATGTCTTTTTAGGATCGATACCGAGCAAGATGAAGTATAAAAGGAGAATCTTCAAAATCTTGATTGTATTATCTTGACTCTGATGAAACTCCACACTAATAAATCTAGGTCGGAATTCTTAAATAGTCACGCGTGTAGATTTGACATGAACTCTATAATAGACTCCACATGGTAAACCTCAACCGAGTTGAATCAGAGTCACCAAATTTCAACTCGATCATGATAGTGAACTCTCTCATCGAGAATTGACAAAGATGATGGTCTTGATCGATTAGAAACCATCTCTCATGCGCAGGGGTATCGCGACTACACACCTCACGTGACATAAAAACATGCAAAAAGGACTTGCATGTCTCTCAGTCGAAATCTCCCACTTTATAGAATGGCTGCAACATGTCTTAAGAAAATCCACAACACAATTCTTGTCGTGCTCTCACAATTGTACCTTGATGTCCTCTAGTATACTCAAACGAGTATACTCGTTAATATATGACAAACGATCCTGACAAGCCACACGAACCCAACCCAAATAGCTCTATAATATGTATACAAATATTTTATTAATTATTAATCACAATATACCTTATAAGATAGTAAATATACAAACATTTATCTTATAAGTAAATTAAAATAACAATTTTTTGATCAAAAATGGCCTAATTTAACATTTTAAAAAATATTCGTTTTGCCCTAAAAATGTCCGTTTACTGGCTAAAATGTCTGATTAGCCCTAAAATGTTTGTTTATTGTCTAATATGGTCGTGTAGTTCTAAAATGTCCGATTAACCCTAAAAATATCCGTTTACTGTTTAATATGGGCATTCAACCCTAAAATGTTCGATTAGTCCAAAAATTGTTTGTTTATTGCCCGAAATGTCCGATTAGCCCTAAAATGTTTGTTTGCTAAAAAATGTTCAATTAGCCCAATAAATGTTTGCTTACTACCTAAAATGTTCGATTAGCCCTAAAATATTCGTTTATTACCTAAAATGACTGTTTAGCCTTAAAAAGACTGTTTACTGCCTAAAATGTAGTTTAGCCCTAAAATTGTTGTCTAGCCTTAAAATGATCGTTTACTGCCTAAAATGGTCGTTTAGTCCTAAAATGTCTGATTGGCCCAATAAATGTTTGTTTACTACCTAAAATGTCCGATTAACCCTAAAATGTTTGTTTACTATTTAAAAGGACCATTTAGCCCTAAAATGACTGTTTACTACCTAAAATTGTTGTTTAACCCTAAAATGACCGTTTACTGTTTAAAATTGCCGTTTAGCCCTAAAGTGACTATTTATTGCCTAAAAATAGTCGTTTACTACCTAAAATTGCTATTCAGCCCTAAAATGGTCATTTAGCTGTATAATGACCATTTATTGCCTAAAATTGCGATTTAATCCTAAAACTGTCGTTTAGCCTTAAAATAATTGTTTAGTCCTAAAATTGTCGTTTACTACATAAAATTTCCGTTCACCCCTAAAATGACCATTTACTGCCTAAAATTATCGTCTACTGCCTAAAATGATCGTTTATCCTTAAAATGGTTGTTTACTATCTACAATTGCCGTTTACTACCAATTTTAAAACAATAATTCAAACATCATGGCTAATATGAATACACTTGCACAAATTAAAATAAACTTCAAATTTAAACAATAATTTTCAATTCAAAACTTGTTACAAATTAGTCGAAACTAACCTTGTCGGCCATAATTTTAATTTGGCTGGTAAAATATTCCCCAAAAGTTTAAAAAATTTCGAACTTATTGTGCAACGAAAATTTGAATGTGGAGAATGAGTAAAGGGCAAAAAAAGAAAATTTTCGAAAATCTTGCAAAGAAAGAAAATAAAGGGAGGGGGATAGTAAATGACGAAAATAAGAAGGACAATAATTAGACAGTAAATGTGCTAAAAATGAGGGGAATCAATTCTGAAAAGTGGATGGTTTGGACATATCAAATTCATTTAATTTAATAGACCCACCTTTGACTCAAATGATAATTTTTTTGAAATATGGTAGAAAATTGATCTTATATATTTATAGTAGAAAATGAATATCCGTATGTATTGTTTTGTGGTGTTACGAACCTTTTCCTCTACATAAGAATCCCTTTAAAAAATCCCTTTAAAAGGGACTTGTACCATTTTCTTACATGTGCTTATCTTTGGGATCAATTGCAGAAAAACAACAAACACAATAAGACAAATCTGCCCATTCTTGATATTTGATAGAATAAGGAAGACATGTCTAATCATGTAACCCCTTTTTCTAAACCTATTTGCTCAGAGTTATGGACTTTCAATCAATGTGCAATAGTGCAATAAAATTGTCCAACTACTACACTTCCTCTGGTTTCATATATTTTTTAAAATACATTCTTCATGGGCTTAGATGAATTATCACCATAAATGAAATATAGATGAATTGCCAAAATCAAGCAAGCTATAGGTTATTAGATCAAGCCTGTAGAACTCAACTCTGAAACCATCTAGTCATGTAACGCTTATGTGTCTTTCAAAGGCAATTACAATTGCTTTTCTTGAATGGGTTTCGGAACAAATCGCCACAGATCCACAGCCACATCAACCTCTTTTTTCTTGTGGAATTTGTATAGTTGAGGCACATCAAAGCGAAGCTAAAGACACGAATGTTTCAGATAAGATTCTGATAAGTAATGAGGAAACTAAAGTAGAAGATGATGTACCTCACACAAAACCTCAGCACTGCTAGCATTATAATCTCTCAAGGCTGTACTTTTAATGAACTGCATTCACGAAAGTATCACAAGAAAGTTGATTAAGCGAAGCAGTGTATATTTAGCAAGAACCTCTCGCCCGTTTCTTCCAAATACAGATAATAGACAATTAACATGACATAATACAGGGCATGATATAGGCATAAATACGAGACAAGAATTGGAAGAAGTGCAGGAAAACAAAATAGAAAGCAAGTGAAGAATGTGTTAAAATCATCAAAATACAATATGAGAAAAAATTATGGAGCAGGTATCAGAAAGAAAATATTCATGGAATTCCTAATAACAGAGTTACATTGAGAGTACAGTTGCATAAAAGAAAAAATCATTATATTCATATGAAGTTCTATAAATTATTACAAATCATAGCAGAACTAACATTTTATAAGCACATATAATGAGCACAAAGGTAGAACATCAGAATGTTACCACTCAACAAGAACATGTGAGCATTATGGTCAAAACAAAATTGACTGATTCAGGCCCTACCCCTATAACTGGATATATCTATTCAGCCAAAAGGACATAATAAGCAATGTACTTACATAAAGTAAACAGGCAAATGTGATAAACCATTAGCATATTTGGTAGCTTAATATTTGTTGTAACAATATAATACTATATTCCAGCAACTCTCTTTCGTTATTTGTGACTATAGTTCATCAGACAGTTGGAATATTGTTCAAGTATTGTGGCCATAAGTGCCAATACATTTTCTTATCTTACCAATTCTCCAGTAAAGTCCAGAAGTTCAGTTTCTTTGTTAGTTAAAAATCCTTTTGGTAGAGAAAATATTCTGCATATTAAAGTGAAGGAATGAAGGCCGATTCTATTCTGTGAGAAGGTCTAAGATAGCAAATGGGAAGGAGAGGAATTAATCCTTGATAGATAGCACAAAATAGCATGAAACCTTAATAAACAGAATTATGTAAGAGAACTTGCAAAAAGGCCAGTATCCAATCAAATTTGCAACAAGTGCTTTTGCTGAGATAAGAGCTTGTGATTTAGAAGCAACACAAACTTACATCTCTCGTTGAAGTCTTGTGCAAGGAATAAACTGCACGGGAAGCAACCTGATACATTGATTTTCAGAGAAATAAGAAAGCATGAAAGATGCAAAATAGGAGGTCATGCGTTTTAAAACAGAATGACCAAAGCAATGTAATTTATGTCTGTACCTTCAAAGCCACAGAGAGAAATTCCATGTCCGCTCCTTTCTTCCTAGTCCCAAATGGAGGATTCATTACGACCGTATCAATATTTTGATCTATGCAAAATTCAAGAGCAGTTAACAATGTTGAATATTTCAATCCATTTCTCATTCAGATTACTATAATAAATATCAATTTCTTTAGAATGCAGAGAATATAGTCTAGTATAAGATATACAAGGAATTTTATGTGATCCCAATACATACAATTGGAATCAAATTCATGACAATTTATCATAGCTATAATTATATAGATTTCATATTCATTAAGGCTAGTGTGGAGAATACCTGACAATCTTAAATTCTTGATATTACATTGAACGAAATCCATGTCTAACTGCAAGGTACAATTTTATCGAGATAAGTTAAAATCATATTACTCAAGTCCCTAACATAAAAGACAAAAGTACATCAAACACATAATGTTAACTTAGAATTGAGCCCTTACTAGAGAAAGAAAAAATTAGAAACAAAGTAACGACACATTTTCCCTAGCTCCAACAACTTTCAATTGTTAAAACTAAGCAAAATAAACCAACATCACGATCACATAAAACCATCAAGATGCATGGAAAAAAATACTTACTTCAAGCTCATCTGCATTAGAGGATGCAATTTCGATAGATTCTGGATCAATATCAATTCCGATAACATGCCTGGTCAAATAAAATGAGTATCAATAACCCTTGATGATCAATATAACTATTTTTATTGTCTAAACTGGAATATAACACATTTTCTCACAGAAAAAAAAAAAGATTTAATAAACCTTATAGCATCAAAAATTAAAGAAAATAAAGAAAAATTAAAGAAAAACATTTACATACTCTGCACCCAAAAGAGCAGCAGCTATCCCCAGTGTACCACAGCCACAACCAAAATCAGCGACCACTTTATCACTCAAATCCTCATATGAATTCTCTGCCTGAATTTATGCTAAATAAGAAATCTTTAATAATGATGATAAGCATATTCGATTTTTAAAGGGCATGTAAGAAGTCAATAATATTAACAGTAAGAATTAAAACATAGAGAATCATACAGTGAAGAGCAATCGAGATGCGATATGGGGTCCGGTTGGGTACTGCTCCAATTCAATCTGTTGCACCATAACAGGATTACATTATAGAGTAATCATTTAAAAAGCAAAAAAAGACACATAAATAAGGGAGAAAAAGGCAACACACACCTTGGGGTTATGGAACTGTGTGAGAGAAGTCAGAATGCTCTCCAACTGCTTCAGCTTCATCTTCAACTTGTTGCGCGCGTATCACACACTGCAACAAGAAGATGGTTTCTAATTCTGATGCAAAACCATAAGACCTAAGTTCTAACATAAATCCTCAAATTAGAGTCTATTCAAAATCCATCCAAATTAGGGCTCGTTTGATTCGAAAAACCACTTCTGTTCCAGATCAGATAAGTTACATCGCTTTGAAAAATGGCATTTTATTTCGAGCAAGTCTTTCATTTTTACAATTTGGGCCTTAAAAATATATGATTCCATAATTGGGCCTGAGTTTATAATCTATAAAATATGGGCTTCTTAACAAAACAGTTCTCAAATTCGGTAGCCCAAGAGACTTGAAGATTAGCCCAACAACTTATATGGGATTTGTTGCAACTACAAAGGGTCAGTTTGGATCACAAGTTAAGGGTTCGGTTTAGTTTTCAACCCATGTTTCTTTTGGGTTAAAAAGTGTTCTATTGAGGGTTGACATATTATTATTAGAGTTATGCTTATTATTCTTAATATTATTATTATGAAATACATTCAGAAAGATATAGAAAATAATTGCAGCATTATTTAATAATTTATTTAGAAAACTTAAAGCATAAATACAATAAATATAAGTGGGGGTTGTCATTGTCATTTTACATTTAATTTGAACCAAACAAAAGCTAGATATATAAACCCATGTCAAATTTTTAAAAACACATAATCCAAACACATAATTTAATCTAAATCAACAACCCAACATTCAAACCTAACAACAAAATAACATCAAATCACCACTTTATAAACAATGCTAACACACCCTACCATATTAAATTTACCTTACCTACCCATCAAAGCAAACCGGCCTTAAAGGAGTATAAGTAGGAACACGTGATGATTAATTATAATTTTATCTCTAATTTATTTTATCGCTAAAGCTAATTTGAAATAAAATAATCTTGCACATCACTCATATATATTCCTAAAAATATGGTATACCTTATATACTATTGCCTTAAAATTTACCTGATGTAAGAGTTTTGTTTGGTTGTATTGAAATTTTTATATTATAACATGTATTTTTTTTTTTTTTTTAAAATACATGCTTCGTTAGATAGATGGATTCTCACCATAAATGAATACAAACTAACCAAGTTAGGCATAATTAATTTAAGATTACTATAACCTTCGGAAAAAATAATTGAGATTACCATAAAACATCATAAAAAAAACAAAAAAAAAACGTATTGGAGACTTCTATGTTATTTAAGTTGAGATTTGCACCTATATTGTATCTTACATAACGAGCTTTTCACAATTGATTTATGTGAATCTGTATAGAATTTTAATTAAGATGTGAGGAAACTCCCATTCTTGTATTTACAAACATATATGAACTCTTGCAAACAAGCCAACAAATGATGTCTACTATACATTACCACCTAGTCATTCAAAGTGTCTAGAAAAACATCATTTTTCATGTTCCTTGCACTTACAGTTGGACTCTTAACAATTATAATGGCAAAGCTTGCCATACAAAATGCATTGTCGATTTTGTTAAATCATATTTAGAGTATTTAAGAAACAAAAATCACAACAGAAGCAACTAAGAGTTGTCTATATCAGAGCAAACCCACTTATAATTATTTTAGTTAATTGAAATCATTTATGCGTTGAGAATATTTTGGTACCTACTACCATTATAAAGTAGGACAGTGTTGAAAAACAAAGAGTAGCAAGAGACTTATACATATCATGACAACTTAACTTAACAAATATCATGACAAATGACCCATGGAAAGTTACAAATAGCAGACACAGGTAAAGTTCTTCAAAGGAAAAACAATTCATCTAAATTGCTATTCAATTCTTTAGTTTGTAATAAAAAAACATATATACTATTTTCTTTCAAAACTCCAATACAACCATTGGGGTAGTCGAATTGCTTCTTATGAATTACCTTTTATCAAACTTTTTAGAGATAAAATTGTCAGTACGAAAAATTAATGGACGAAATTGCCAGATGCAATAAGTTACTGGGTACGTAGAAAAGATAATAAATTCTGTAAAAAATAGCTATAAATTCATTGAAACAGCGAAGCTTTGAGTTTTATAGATTTTTGTTTTTCCCTGATATTTGCTGTATTTGGTATTAACTTAGTTTGTTTTGCATCTTTCGGACTTGATATACTCCTATTCTTTTATTTAATATTAATATTTTCAAACGATATACGCAAGTCTATCTTGAAATTAAATTAATAGAAACTCAAAATGAAAATATAGCAGTAATGGCATAGACGTGGAAGGTGTGTTGTTTAATTCCATTATTTGAATAATTAATTAATCCTCATTATTTAGTCAACAATGATTCAATTTATAAGCCAGCAAGCACGTCTTGATACTTGTCATGACTATAAATACCTGGAAATATGTGATTAGTTCTCCATCAATATGATCATCAAAAATAAAAATGGGGTGTAATATTAAGAATGCATGCTTTTTCATTCTTGTGGTGATGATGATGCTTTTTCAGCTTCGGCTTCGGTCTTATGGCTCATGATCGATCTGACCGTCAAAGGAGAGAAACTTAGTTAGACAGTAGTATGTCTCGAAAGGAAGACAGTCTGCTCTTTCCCAACATCCAGCTCTTTCCTTTCTATTTCCATTTCCCCACGTCCAGGGATTGGTTCGAGTTCCTGGTGAATCTGTAAAGCATCATCGGCTTCGGTCTTATGGCTCATGCCTATCATCATCACCACAAGAATGAAAAAGCATGCATTCTTAATATTACACCCCATTTTTATTTATGATGATCATATTGATGCAGAACTAATCACATATTTCCAGGTATTTATAGTCATGACAAGTATCAAGACGGATACCAACTTTGGCGGCGCTGTTTTGCCTTCTACATCCGTTACTGTTTCATTGCCTGTCCCTGATCTGGGAAATTAAGCTCCTGCAATCTATGCCTGGATAAACTCTTTTCTTCAAATTTGTCTTTGCTTAATTTTTTTTTTTTTTTCCTTTTTTGTCAATTTGTTGGTGTTTGGAATAATATATGACTAGTTTGTTCGTCTTGATTGGGTTTGACTGTCAAAGAATTACAGTAATTCATATCTGTAATTTGTTAAGGATAGTGTCCTTAAAGCAATTATGAATTGTTTTATAATTATTAATAAATGTGACATTTATTTTTAAACTCATATGCTTATGATATGTATTTCCTAAATATCATAAAAAATTTCTAATTTGTTTGATATAACTATAATCTTAGTATATAAGTGTTATATACAAGAGGATTAATATTATGGATAATAAACTTAAACTATGTCTATGATGAAATTAATTAAAGTATGGATCTTTAATTAAAACATCATTAATGCGGCCCAAAATATAAGATGTGACCGTCTTAGCTGGACCGTTGATGTAGAGACATTTGAGTTGGAGCATTTATATATGATTTGATCATATAAGACATTGACCGATTTAATTTGTATTTTTCCTTTAAATTCCGTTTAGATATGAAAATTCAAATTAAATCTTAAGATGACCATATATAGATGAATCTTAATTTTGAGTGATTATAGACTCCTATTTAGTTTGATGTGGTTCTTAATTTGTTTGTTTCTGTTTGTCAATGAACTTTCACAATACTTGTATTTTAGATTCACATAGAATTAAATGACTACGAATATAAATTCATAGATATGGAAAATGCGAAAATCCTATAATTGGTCTTAATATAGAAATACAACCATAAACTTTTTAGGGAGCCAAACATGACCCTAAATTCTTTTTGTTTAAAAATTAATCTAATGTTTGTCTTTAGGTGCAAAAAAAAAAAAAATTATAGATATTTAAGATAATTATTTTTGCACATTCATCATTTAAGGATACTGACCCAACTCTAAAATAATTAAGACACTGTATGTTGCATTTTGATATTAATCAAATATATTATCTTTGTTAACGTGCAGGCTATTGTGAAGCATTAATAATAAAAGTGTAATATCAACAGTTGTAGAGAATAAAGGGAAAATAAAAATAAAAAATACATGTGCCGCATATCTCTTGGGCCAATTTCACTTGGTATTATTTCTCCTTTGATGACACTATCTAAATGTATTATTGATATAGTTGTGCTTGTAAATTTGCTTGCTTACATCGAAAATAATTGAATCTCGTGCTCTTCAATTTCAATTTTACATGCATGTCAACAACAAATTGATGAAGTAGTCTTTCTGACAATAAAATACGCCTTGAATTCCAATTTGCAATTTATAGTAGTAATATTCTCAACATGATACCTTCTTTTTATTTCATTTTTTCAACAACTAAATACATTAGCATTATAATACACCATTACCTTCTTACGAGATATATAGATACATTTCTTCCATTGAATGATATTGTTCGAGTCTTCGTAAAAATCCGGCATAGGATTTACCTCCAAAATCCATATAAGTTTCTTCACAATATCTTTAGATATAGTTGAAGCTTGAAATACAATAATTATGTTTTTGGCCTCTTATTTAGTTTCATAAAAATATAATTAAAATATTTCGGCGCGTCATTATTCTGCTTCAATTCTGAAAGATTATGATAAGTCATTCATTGCGCTACAAACCCCACTTCTTGCAGATGCAAGATTATTATCATATTTCACATTAAATGATGTAAATGAGAACATACCATTGTAGATTCTTTTTTTTTTTTCCTAAATGTAACGACCTTTTCTGAATTTCAGTTCATGCTAATCTTACGCTTCCATTATCGCAACAAATGGTTGATGTTCATACTCAAACCTTACCGTGCCAAAATATATGAAATTCTACTTTTTTTTTTTCAATACAAATATCTTTGAGAATATATTCACAAAAACCTAGAGACAAAAAAAAAGAATGATTAAACTTTTGCAACTAACAATTTTTCTATATTATGTAATCACCATTTGTCATATAGTTTTTTTTTTTTGAATCAATATCTGTTTTACACTAGCATTTGAGTTTAAGTATTTTTCCTTTTGCCTCTCACATTTCCTTTGATGGTATATTTATAACTTCTTAACATGATAGTAAATATTTTTTATTCGAATATATTTCATAACAAGACTCAACTAATAGATTAGTTTTCAATTTAAACCCAAATTTTAAAGTTTCTAATAAAAGACTCAATTTAATTATTTTTCTCAATTTAAAAATTGAAAATTAAATTAAGTTCTTAATGCAAGATATAATTTCATTTTCTTTTTATTTATATTTCAATATATATTTATATTTTACATAAATTAAGACATACTAGTAATAAACAAATTTTTTTGGCTTTATAATTTGGGTTGTGATCCATGGGCCTTGAGTTGGCCCAATAGTGTTGTTAGTAAAATCAAAATACTTTATCCTAAATCAATAATTCATCCAAACCTAATTTCGAACACAAAAACCTAATTCGACAACGACTATTATACGACGACTTACACACAAAAACCTAATAAAGGTTGATTGAATTAATCCATCTAAAAAAATATTACAACAATCAAATCAAAAAAAATATATATATATCACTCAAGCCACCAATTCAACCTTCAATCCAATTATATCAATCATCTAATCCAATCTATCATGAATAATGCTATTTTATTGAATATCCATATATCCATGACATTAGACCCTCAAGATATTTTATAAGGTAAATTAAGGGTGAGCAAAAGGAGACGAAAAATCAAACCGAATGATTAGATTCAATTTTTGTGTAGATATCAATTTGGTATTACTAAAATTAGAGAATTTCGTTTCAAATTTTCCGACTTGATTCGGTTTTGCAATACATATTTACATGAATATTAAAACAAATGGCTTAGTATCTATCAAATTCTCCAACCCTGCTCATCCACTATAAATTTTACATAAGGGTTATTAAGGGACATTCTATTTTGGCATAGAAAAAGCATCTGAACATTACATTAACCAAGATGATCAACATTTTCAAATTGAGTGAGCGAGATTGTCTCACGGATCTTATTATGTAAGATAAATCACGATTTATATGTTTGTGACTTATGGAACTCCACCTCACGATAACTATCAGTGAGATCTCCCATATAAATTTTTGTGTTCGAAATTAGGACTTGAATTCTGTTAAAAAATTTCAAATACACAACAACATATATAATTCAGCCAACCAACTAACCTAATATAACAAAGAAAAGAAACACACGACTACTGAGACTGACTTTTACCGAAAATGATCACGAACATGTTTGTTCATGCAAAAACTACAAGTATATGGTTATGAACACTCAACTAAAAATAAATGAATAATATAATAAAACTAAATATAATGAGTTATAATAGAAGACATTATAACCAAAATAAATGAATATTGAATAAATAACTACCCAAGTGTTTAACTAATAAATAAATATTAAACAAACACTACATATTCATATTCGCAAGCATGTTTATGCCTGTTAAAATTAACAAACGAACATCAACCGAGCTCGATCACGAGTAATTTGGTGAACACTCTTAAAATTAACAAACGAACATCAACCGAGCTCGATCACGAGTAGTTTGGTGAACACTCTATTCATTTACACCCCTAGGTTCATATGTCCTAAGTAAAAAAAAAACACTAATGTTTATCTCTAAGTCCATATAACTCATTTAAGATTTATTTATAATACAATATACTAATAGCTTTGTAAAATGAAAATATTTATGCGCTTAATTGTTTTAGCTTTTATTGACCTCATATTTTTAAAAAAACTACTTCATGAAAACATAAATATCTAATAGACACTTTTATACCTAAAAATACTTCGGCAGATATATAAACCTAGGAGTAAAAGATCAGTGGCTTATTTGAACCTTTTTGCATAACATATACAATTCAGCCAACCAACTGACCTAATAGAACAAAGAAAAGAAACACACGAATGTAGAGATCGACTTACCGAAAAGTAGCTGATGAGATTTAACCCTCAAGCACAGAGAGAGATCAGATCAATCAGTAATTGATAAGATGCAAGCAAAGGGAATTATGAAACAAAAAAACATGATCAAAGTATTTTAAGTCTAACAACATGTGACAAGCCAAAGATGAAACCGAGTCATTGTTAATAGAGTTAACAACAAGGATAACATCATGAGGTAAAATTGAATGTGGCATCATTATCAAAAATTATATGACATTATTCTAAATTGGTTCCTAAATCCAAGGATTTCAAGCCATTTCCAATCGTCTATAACAAGCACGAAAAAGTCTCGTCACAAATTATACTAGGTAGAATAGTAAGACGCACTAACTAACATTAACTACAGAAGATAACATAAAATATGAAGTCACTCCTCTAATGTTAGAACTTTTCAACAAAATGAGATGGTGACGGCCAATATATTACCACAAATAACTAACTGATGTGTAGAATCAAACCGACGTATTCTGACTGCAGGTGGAATGAGAGTTAATATGAGAAAATATGGAGTCGACAAGTGTGATATCTCCAGCCTTCTTTCTTTATTTCTTTTTATTATTGTATTTTATTTGGGGTGGGGGGTTCTCATGAAAGCTGTGAATCTGGTCTAATCCGAAAGAAAAAATGGATTCATAATTCCCTTTTAGTATATTCTACTTCCTAGCACAATTAACTACTTAAACAGTTCAGGTTATAAATGGACAATAATATATATATATATATATATATATCCCTTTCGCGATGTTGTAACAATCTTTAAACTAGTGATATAGACATACTACCTGAACCACCACTTCTTACTTTCACCGTTGTATGAACAACAAAGGAACCAACTGCAACCCTGCAAATATTCAACAATAAAATACAAATTTAAGCAGACACAAGTGGTTGTCAGCTAAAATATTGGAAAACAGACAATGATAAATACTAATTATGTGACTTGGAAGAGGAGCGTCGCAGAAAAGCAGATAGCATGGATAGCTCACCTTCACACGTATGTGACTGTTGTATTCCTATTAAACCAGTGTATATGGTCCAAAAGATAAATAGATTCACCATTCATTTGTAGTCTATTCTGCTACCCAGCACAATTTCCCATGATTTAATTATTCATCTCACATAATCTTCAATTGGAATACACCAATAAAAAAATGTATTGCTGTAGTTCTTTTATACAGTAAAAAACTAAAGAATGCAACACTTACTAGCCTGATTTTGTGAAGCTGAAGTTAGGAGCTTCAAAACAGCAATAATGAGATCCTCATTACATGCTGACAGAGAATGCAGCAAATGGATTTTCTGAAATTAGCAACCAACAAAAAAGGACATATCCATAATAAGGCCAAACTAAGTAAATAAAATCCAGATTCACTTTAAAACTGAATTCTAATTTTCATAAAAAGATAACAAGAATAAGACAATACTATTTACTTGAAATTCATTTTATACTATGCAATATGAAAATACCATTAGAAGAGAGTCAATAACTTATCTTGATTGAAGCGTTTTTCAATTCAAGTTGTATATGCAAATTGTACGGACCAATCTTAACACTAGGTGAATCCAATGCTTACCTCGATTAGATATCAAGAAACCAAGCCTGATTATCCTACACATATCCATTCAATCACATAACTCTGAATATTTTCACCATTAAGACAAATTGTATCCACATTACAGACTAGATGTCTGAGTGTAAAGATTTCTGATATGAATACCACATGTTTAAAGATTTCCAGGAGGAGTATTATTACATTCCCATCATAAGTTTCATCTTTATGATTAACATCAATAGCACCAGAACCCGCAAATAGCCTCATGAGATCAAAGAAGTGGCAGCATTTGTCTACCAGGGTAACCCCATGTTAACAGTTGAACCGGTTCTAATTGTTGACCTACAACAAAAAAGGGTCAAGAATATTGCTAGGTGAAGCCAAATATGCATAGTGGCTAGAGTACCTTGACTAGAAACAGGAATCTATGACTTGCACCCAAAGTCCACTCTTAACTTCCTCAATCAGTTTAGAGACAGGTGGCATGTGTCTATATTCTAATCCAACTTGTACACTAGCACATCTGGTTTTGCTGTTAGCAGCATCTATGACCTAAAAGATGATTTTGAACTGTCAAATATTTGACCGCACAATAGGCAAGACTCTTGAATCCAAATAAATACAGCATAGATAGAGCCATATATGGAAAGGTTAGGCAAAAAAATAAGAGACAACACATGAAACACATGTACATTACTTTTTATCCGCACAATAGCAGCAGATTCACGTTTGAAGTAATTGGTCCAGAAGTATAGATGTCATGTGTCACAATCTCCTCACTAGATTTTCCAGAGCACATTTAAAGTGCAGGGGAGTTCCAAATGCTTAAGAGTTTGTCTAGCAATTTCTCATATTCTTCTTACAGATAATTAATAAACTGACAAACAAGTAATTAATAACATTATCTGGCTGATGGATTCTATATCCCATAACCATTCATAGCAAACTTCAACTTTATATTTACAGCACACCAATGGTATTAGTTCTTAGTGGTAGCATGTAGCCAATCCCATGATACCTCTCTCGCAATAGAACCTTCAATTTGGCAGTTATTTTATTGCAACTGAATGCATCAATATGATTCTGATAATGAACATGAAGCATGCAGTATACTATAAACTCTAACTTGTATTTAGAACCTAGATGCATCTATAAGATTTGGAAATTAGATATCATTTTACTAGTTTGAATTTGATTTATTTAGGGGTGTATTCTGGAGCTGAGTGTCCTGAACCATATATAAAAATCGATGACCAATATTATAATTTTACTCACTCTTCCTAACATATATACACACATACACGTTTAGAGCAAAAGTTTTCTAACCTTGATCGTTGCAAATGTGAGGGAAGCACCACCGTCTCTATATCTAATCGTGAACCTATCACAAACCAGTTCGAAAGTTATTTAGCCATTCAAAATGCATATGGGAGTGTAATTCGATGATTGAAATAAGAGATGGAAGAAATAGAAAATTGCAAGGTGTATGGAAAAACCTAAGTACCCGGCTACTCGACCATCGACTTTCCAAGGTCTCCAGTTATCATCAAGTGGGAGATTAAGGGAATAAATCAAATTCAAACTAGTAAAATAAGGCGCTATCGCGTCATGATCGCCACTGCAAAGGGAACATATATAGGACTATGTTACTACATAACATATCAAAGACCCTACTAAATTATCGATGTATTTTTAGTAAGGAGTAAACAAAGAATCAATATTACTAACTTGTAAACCAGACAACAGTATCCTTCTTTAGCAAGAAGTTGGTGATACTCAATAGTAGAATTTACATTGGGGTTAACGGCCACACTTGTGTTCAATCTGACTCATTTTTTAATGGTTCCCTGATCATGATCACAATCAAACATATAAGATATTAGATTTATACATATCTTAACCTCTTTTTAATTAATTTACTCACGTATGAATGCTTAAGTCATTAAGATATATACCCCTCGAACATTAAGTGCATTTCTGATACTCTGATTGTTTGCCCATACTTCTGATATCGTGTGATACATATCCTGCAAATAAAAGATTAGGGTCTTAAATTCGTATATGAATAAAACGTATGTAAGAGACACAAAAATTATTAAAGGAAAGGTTACCAGACAAAGAGGCTTGAAGCTGGACGATGGAGGAAGGATGTCAACTGAAGTGTCGTTTTTAGGACATGTAGACTCCAGGATCTGACTATAGTCTACATCCACAAAACAATCTTATATCCAATCGTGTTCATTAATTTAATAACACAGTACATTATATATAGTCAGCAAAATAAAACTAGTTACAAAAGCAAGAACCACTAATAAATCTTCAAATATTACTCTTACATCATTGATAACTTGAAGAACAGATTGACATTCAAATTTGTCTCTATCCACATTGACATACTCCTCATTACAACTGATTTGAGCTTGCTGAAATTGTGTTTATTAGCATATACGTAAACAATTGGCCAGAGAATTGATTGAATGTTGCAAACTAGGAAAAAATTGTGAACTATAAATTGTAAAAATACAAAAAGAAAAAAACTTAAAATTGGGATCCAGTGAAAGGGTTGCTGAAAAAGTGATTGGAGAATACAAACTAAAATATATAAAATAAAAATAATATAAGTTGCAATTGAAAAGTATCTGTTTAAGTCAAGTTGAAAAAAAAAGCGTGTATATATATAAATATATATCTTGCATAATGTTTCATTAACATGAATATGTACAAAAAAAAGGGAAATCAGAAACAGATAAATACCTTCAAATATTGATAGGATATAAGTTCCAAGTTATATGCATGCAACAGTCTATCATTGATACCCCCGTGAATATATATCACTGGGCTCCCAACTACATACCCCTGAAACGAAAATATATTAGTGATGAGAATCATTAGTCACTTAAACGATGGTTGCTAAAATTTAAAAAGGAAAAAAATTCACTTTCTAAATTTAATGATTATTTTTAGACCCTAATATAAACTTATATGAGACGGTAGGAAATTAAAAAATAGTACATGGAGAGACATTTGCGGAAAGAGCCCTCTTTCATTAGCTGTGACAACATTACCAAATAGCAAAAATCAGAAAAATTGCAAAAGAACTATATATTTGGTACTTAATTACCTTTTGATATCTGGAATGCATCCATTGGAGCAATCTTTCCACCGAAGGATTCTACATGCATATATATATGGTTTGCAATAAACTTGGGATGATTTAGCAACCACTGCATTATATATTAATCAAACTCTAAATGCCAGTTATTCTCAATTGACCAATAAAACGCATCGTTTTGATATACTTACTATCTGAAGAAACACGTAAATCTCTTGGGAAGCTTCTGTATCAGAAATACGCCAGCCTTCTTGGGTGGTGGAATAAGAAAATCCAGTACCAACTGGCCAATCTATGAATATTATGTTGGCCACCTGAGAATTATATTTAACACTTCACTTATTTTGCATTTTAACTATAAATTGGTTGAAACTTTAATCCTTAAATTTCTTGAAGTACTGAATGACCCATCAGACCAAAAAGAATGAAGACCCATGCTATAGAGTACTTCTTGGTCTGATGAGATCTTTTAACCCTTGTTTTTATTAAGAGTATTTTTCGTAGAGAATTTCCACCTTTGTCCATGAGTATGGATTGAGGACAGTGATGGTAAGCTTTGGCCTAACGTGGAAGGATTGAAAGTGATTGGACCTGCAAAATGGTATACTTAATACAAGACCAAATACTTCTTAAATTGTTTTCATGCATTTAATTAAACCTAGAAAACATGCATCATTTTCATTGTACTTTCATGCCACATTAATTGATAAAAAGGAGCAGTTGGTAAATTGTGATTTTCAAAATAATTGAGAGGTTAAATCATTTTCATCTTTAATGTCGATTTTGACATAATATGGTAAGACTGAATGCTAGACCATATCTAACTACAAATTCCGAGTTTTTTTAGAGATTTCGTCTCAAACCACTCCTTCCCTTTTAAATATGAAGTTTCAGTGTACACTCATCTCTAACTCATACTACAAAACTTTCACCATATGAACATTTTATTCATATTCTATTTATTCAGAGCATTATTTAATTTTCATATTTCATAAACTCCGATAAATAAAATCATAAAACCCTTAAATTTATTAAGTAAACATTAGAAACTATAATATTGAAATTAAACAGTAATTATTTATAAACATTCATAAAAATTAAATTAACATGTTTTTAACTTTGTTTAGCACTTACAGCTACTTTATTTGTACTCTTAATATATTTTATTATTAATTAATCTAATCTGTTAAGAATAAAAAAACACAAATTTGTTAAATTCAAATATTAATTAAAATCAAACAAATAAGTAAACGATAAAAAGAGACAAGGATGAAGTTAATTTTGATGTAAGAGATCATATAGTCTGAGAAATAAACATTAGTCGAAAAATTGATGAGTAAAATGAATAAAATTGAAAAGGGGAAAAAGATACCAAATTCAAAAGCAATAGTGGAGAAAGCAGAGGAAGCAGGACCACCGGGGATGCTCAACAACAGAGGGTCTTTGTTGGCGTCTCTCTCTGACTCAATGAAGTAATAAAATACTTGTTTTTCATTTTTATCTCCCAAGCTAATATACCTGCATGCACATCATATTAATGATAATGCATGCAAAAGTGAGAGAGAGAAGCTGACCCTGTCTCGAGCTTGAAAGGGAGGTCACCATCAAAACCTGGGAGACTTTTTATTATAGACTGTGATTTTGCAGAGCTCAGAAGAAGAAGAACAGTTAAATGTAAAGTTAGAGAGTACAAGTTGCCATTTCAGAAAGAGAGAGAGAGAGAGAGAGAGAGAGATAGATTCTTGATCTGCTGCTTCTTCAGAATGAGATATATAGCTGAGGTTCTGTTATATATGCGACACGTGGGATTTTTAAGCTACTCTCTTTGTAACAATCTTGACAATGCAAAATTCTAAATTTATACATATGTAACTAGCTGAGGTTCTGTTATATAAGCGACACGTGGGATTTTTAAGCTACTCTTTTTGTAACAATCTTGACAATGCAAAATGCTAAATATATACATATGCACAAGAGTTTCTTTCCTTCACAGTGGCATATGTGACCTCAGTCACGTTAGTAGTAGGCTGTTGTATACCTTGCAAGAGAAAAATAACCAATGCTTTAGCTTCGAATGAGAAAGTTATAATGATCTTGATCGAAAATTCATTAGATTGTGTATAAGAACCAAGGTCTTCTGTTGCTGTGTGAGGACTGAGGAGCAAGCATGTCATGATCACCACTGTCCAAACATTATTTCTTTTACCACTTCAAGTTTGAATAACCAGTCAACAAAAACAATAACTGTAAATTAGATAAAGGCACAAGAATAGCAACATCCGATTACCTGTAAATTAGAGCTCGACAATCTTTATAAGTGAGGTTTATATGATAAACCACAGTGGATTTGACATTTTTTACATAAGCATCATTGAGGGTATAATTATACAAAGTGCCATTCTGATTTGGTTTCACTGGCTCAAGCAAACACAAAAGGAAAGAAAAACATTACTAAAGAGAGGTATTGTATTGGTTGATTGACATACCTCACAAATGTATAAAGCTTTTGAGACGAGTTTACTATTAGCGCACTTGTAGTACATCATATTCATAGAGTGCTTGGAAACACGTTTCAAGAAATGAGAAGGAAAAAAATTAGTTAGAGTTTGAGAAAGAATGGAATAACTACTCGACGCCATGATTCCTGCATGAAGAGGAACAGATAGTAGAGAACGTCCAGCAGTTTCTTCATACGAATGCAGTAACAGGCCACGTTGCTCGAGGGACAAAATATCACACCAGGATTCTGAAATTAATGACTTCATGTTGATACTCTAAATAAGGAAAAGTGGAAAAGGAATTGGCACGTAGAGTTCATCTGATAGGAGTCCCATTCAGTGAGAAATTTTTTCATCGGAGTCTATAAAATCATCAGTAATAGGATTTCTCGGTATGTATCCCCGCTCTCAATTAAAACAGAAATGTAAAAGGTAAATCCCAAGCATATTCACTGTATATGTAAAGAATTGATTAAAAATTCAAACTAAATTCGGCGACAGTTGCCAGTACTTTCAAATTCAAAACCGGATTGCTCCAAACTTCAATACCTATCAAACAAAGAGACAAAAAATGTGTTATCTTCTATTATATTTTCTTTAGCTCAAATGAAGCTTTTGATTCAGTTAAGATTAGATGAGCATAAGTGCTATTACCATCATATACTTCCTTAAGAACAAGAGGAACATAAATGCCGCTGCCTATGTATAGTGGATTCTCCAGATATTTGGGATGATTTATAAGCCACTGAAAAAAACCAAACTCAATTATTATCTACTTTTTCAGCCATTGGGATTATTCTTAACATCGATCAAACCATATACAGTTAAGCTTCTGCACATTTAAAGCATAACTTCTCACCTTTTTGAGGAATTCAGATAAGCGTTTCCCTGCAAGAGTGTCATTACATTCATAAGCTTCAGGAGTTTTTGCATAAGAAAATCCAGTGCCTGCAGGTTGGTCTAAGAATATAATGTTGGCCACCTATAAATACTTACAAGAAATTTAGTCAAGATAACATCCTTTCTAGTACCTATAAGTACAATGACAGAGAATAGAGAATCTATGTTTGGTTTTACTTCCAATCTTTGGTTTTCACTCTAATGAGACAAACATGTTCGCGGGTATAATCTTTGTTTTCCAACAAAGCATTGAAATATTTTGAACAATATTACCTTTGTCCATGAATAGGGATTTAATACAAGTGCAGATATGCTCCCACTGGAATTAGCATAGTCAAAGTTGATTAGCCCCACATACAAACGTGAACAACATCAATTGCAAGTTTCAAGCAAAAATATCAGGAGTGGAAGTGAAAAAACAAAATATCAGGGGCCAAAATGAAAAGATACCAATCTCATAAACAAGGCTGTAAAAAACCCAGAACAGCCAGGGCCTTCAGTGAGAATAAAGTAGTAGAATATTTGATTTTCTTCTGAATTGTAATATTCCTTTATTTATTAATATTAAATTAAAAAAGAAAAGATATATCAACGAGAAATGCGAAGAAAAAAATGGAACAGGCAGTTTAATTAATTAAAAAATTAGGCAAAGAATACCCAATTTCAAGTTTGAATGGAAGTTTGTTGCCGGGAAAACCAGGCAGATTTCCAACCACCTACTGCGGCAAAACCATATGAGTGAAAAAATATATATAAGTAAAAATACAGCAAATATCACTTCCAATGAGACAAGTTGCCGGAAATTTGGCGGCGACATATTGGCTTTCCGGCGGCGGCAAGAGCGGATATAATGTAAAGTTGAATAGAACTGCAAGATCCACCCAAATCCAGTAGAAAAACGCATTAGCATTCAAAACAAAATTACAGATCATATGAAATTGACACTATCTATCTACAAGCCAGTCCTCCATACCATTTCATCACGCATTTTATTGTACTTATCTAAGAGTATGTTTGGACATGAACAGTTAGCAAACACACATAGACACACAATTCATTAACTTAGGTTAATTATTTTTGCAAAACAACAAATAGGCGACTAATTAACATGACAATTCACAAGTTTTTTTATCATCAAAGAGTGGAAATTATAAAAATATACCAAATTCAAAAAAAGAAGAGAGGAGAGAGCAGAGCACCGGTGAGGGAGAGCAGAAGATGATCTTGCATGGCGTCTCCGACACAATATACCTGCCAAAATGCCCTCCAATTCTTGAAATTCTTGCAGAAACAACAGAGAGAGAAGAGACAGTTTCTTGAATTCTTGCAGAAACAAGAGAGAGATTCTTCTGCTGCTTCTGATAAATTATACAAACATAAGAATTTTCCCTTTATTAGAAGTGGAATAACAATTAACGTAAATATTTAATAGGATGGGCCACAAACCCAAAAATACTGCACACTTAAAAGGCATGTTCCCGTTTATATTGCTGACATAAAAGAGATTTGAAAATCATAAATGAATATAGAAATTTTGGAGAATACAGAGAAAAAACTCTAGTATCGATATTTAAATAATACAATTGATATCTATTAATAGCCCAAAATATTTCTGACAGCAGAGAAATTACAACGGTAATTTTATAATTTGGGTAGAAAACGCTGATCGCTTGCTGCCCAAGTCTGTTCTTTAATCACGTGTTTAGCTCAAACTCGACTCTTTTTCTTTTTTTCGTTTTATTTTTTGCCACGTATCTTATTTTTGAACTAAGCAATTTTTTAGGGATTTAAGGTGAATAAAATAAAAAATCGAGACCAATAAATTGAGCAGTTTCACAATGGACAATTTAAATATTAATCTTATAAAATAGATAGAAAATTTATTTATTATAACAATTGGTATAAAAGTTTATTATTTTTAAATTTTTTAATCAAAACAACTAATATGACGGTTGGACTAATTTAATTTAATATCCTAGAGAGTGTAAGATTTGCAATCTAGATATGATGCATAGAGCCTGTTTAACTTTTAAGGATTGGACATTGTGAAAATGTCAAACAATTGTTTTTAGAGTTCTAGTTATGTATAATTAGTATGTGGGTCAGGTCAGGTCGAATCTAACTTAGATTTGTTTTTTCTTTGTAACTTATATTGTTTTAATCATACATTTATATTATATTAAATATATTTTAATATTTTGTTAAACATATTTTTATATAATAATTTAACTTTTAAAAAAAATCCTAATTTCAATAAAAAAAAAAACCTTAATTTCAGCGAAAAAATCCTACGTTGTACATACATACATTTACGTGGTATTAGTCATATTTTTAAATAATATTACTTATACATTTATGTAATACATAAAAATTCAACTAATATAATTAAAAGATATGAATAACATAATATAAAAGTCCTAAATGCATAACTAATATAACATAAATGTATGATTAACATAACATAAAAGTATAACACCTAGAAGCAAATTTTGATGGGTTTAAGCATACCCACTTAAGAGGGTGGGCCGAATCGAATTTATTGCACACATCAGTTACACCAAAGTTTTTATATTATTTTTATAATTAGTTTTTGTTTATCAAAATTAAAGTTTGACCTATATGTAAATATTTATGCCAAGTACTTGATTTAACAAATACAATTTATCCGTCAAATCTATAAGTTGGTTAAAGTTTTATAAATAGCAATTAAAACAGTTATAAGAATTAAAAAAGGATAAATAACTTTTTGTTTTGATTTGACATCACTAAATGAAACAAAAAAAAAATAAAAAATTGATTATTAAATTTGATTTATAGATTTAGTATCTAATTTGGTCTGTATAATTTAATATTCATTTATATCAAAAATTAAGTAGCGGCGATTAAGGTGGACACGATTAACTGGAATTGGAGTCTCACAAGGGGTTTAGCAGTTCTACGTAAATTAAAGGAAGTTAATACATTTAAGTTTTATTTAAAGTAAAGTTTCAAATTTCTTTCACGTTAAGTGAAAAAATCTAAATTACAACTGAATATTTATAAAATATTGAATTCAAATAGTAGGTTTTATGAAAGGGATTTTTTTTTAAATGGTTAAAATTATTTCTTTTTATCGCATGTTTTGTGAGAACTAAACTTTTAGTTATTATTATAAATTTTTTATATTGATTATATTTATTTATTTATCAATTATGAAGCTCTTAATCCATTAATAATTAAAAACTTTTGCATAGATATCACAATAAAAAAATGTCGATATAAATTAAAAAAAAAATTAAATCTCAAATAATGAACCATTAGTTCGACATTGTAACTCAATCCATTATTTCAGGTGGCATACTTGTAAAGATGTTTTACTTTAAATATACGTATATTGTTTACTATTTATTATTGCTATCAATAATTATTTTGGATATTTCAAAATAGATGACAAATTAAACAACATTGATTCGTGACATGTGTTTTGTCCAATAAATTATAAAAAATGATTAATTATTTTAGATCAATGCAGCATTTTTTTTTTCTTCATTTTTGACATGTATAACTACTTATATTTAAGTTCTTAAATGTGATTTTTTTTAATACATCTAAGATGACAACAAAAATAAAGTATATAAATAGTTAATATGTTAACACCAAAAAATTAAAATTACAATATCGTTTTAATTTACATCAAATTAATTACATAATAAAATATATCAAAACAAAAGTATCTAGTAGTTATGCAGAGTGTGGGTGGAATACTCGCTTCTTTTTTATGTTGATTTTGTATTTATTTACCAGGTTTTAGTTCATTAGTACAACTTTTTTTATAATTTAATAATAAATATTATTTAATGCAACACACGTAAGACTAGTGAACATAGTTTTTTTTTTATCATGATGTAATCCATATAATTAGGTTCACCATATGAAAAAACCACTCATTGGTGAAAATGAATGGAGAAAGATCTGAATTTTTTTTTTTTTTTTTTTACTTTTTAGTAAAATTGTACTTAAAAACAGATTATCAAATATTTTGAAATGTAGTAGAAAAGTAAATATTTATACTTTATGGTAGAAAAATAAGTTTCTTTTTATACCATATACAATACTTTCTTGTATACACTCTTATCACTTTGGAGAAACATATGTTCAATCCAAAATGCTTATTTCATGACTTCCTTAGTATGTATAAAACGACCATTCTCAATTGATAGTTATGCTGCAATTTCCATAATTTTAAACGTGAACTTAAAGTGTGAATATTTTATTATACATGTGTTATGAACTTGATACATCTAATGCAAATCCTCTTTATACCAGCAAATGAATTATTTAATCAATGAGTACCTCAAGAACATACAATCATACATCAATTAAAGAAGACAACAAAATTTGCTATGCCGCAAACACAACATTATTTACTACAAGAATCAACATATCTCTTTTATCCCTAGATAATTTAAAAGAGTATACTTGATTTAATACGATGTTCCCTATTAACTATCATGTTTTATGACCACAATTTGGATCCAATCAATTACTAACGGAATGACAATATTAATGATATTCCTCTCATATTGCTAACTTACCGCCATTTATCATAATTGTTTTCTTAGACTTTTTTTGTTCACATGTGAGAAGAAAAGTTGATATATTATGGTCATATATTAAGGATTAAAGAATATGGTAAAATACAAAAACACATTTTAAGTATACATGGTTTATCACTTTACTTTATTATTTATAAATGGTTTTATTTCACTGTATAAACTAGACGAATTTTGCAGATTATAATATTTTCGGGTGTCACGTTATTAAATCTCGTTGGAAATTTTTTAGGTACATTTCAATTTAACATTTTACTATATGATTTTAACAATTTTCATTTCACTTTATAAAGTACACGGATTTTGCAATCTACAATATTTCCAGCTCCCACATTATGAAACCTCATCGATAACAGCTCACATGCATGCATCTAATTTCTAAAGGTCTAGGTAAATTTATTAACTTTTGACGACCATCTTCGATGACATGAAAATCGATGTTTTCTTGAATTTTACCTGTCATCTTAATTAAGTAAACTCTAATTGCAAAATAAGAAAAGACTAGGTAATGAAGATATTTTAATAGACATCTTTGAAATAAATTTATTCCTCTAAAAATCTTGCATGTGAGCAATTTTTGGTGAAATTTTACGGCATTGCACCTAAAAACAATAATAATAATAATATTTAAACAAAGATAAAAAGATAAGACGAACTATAATAATAATGTTTAAACAAAGATAAAAAGAAGATGAACTAAAAACACCACTTTGGTGATGTATTAGTATTAAATTATTAAGAATAAATTTCATAAGAAGACGTAATTTATATATTAGTTCTCAATTTTGAATCTAAATCTTAAAATTTCTCAATAAGGGGTTCAATTTAACATTTTTTTTTCAATTTAAGACTTGAAATTCAAATTGAGTTCTCAATTTGAGACAAAATTTCATATTATTTTTTATTTATATTTTAATATGTATTCATATTTTGGATAAATTAAGACATGTTAGTGCACTTTAAGAACAATTTTTTATCTTACTTATCTTAATTTATATGAAAAAAGAAAGAAAAACAATTATAATTAATTCAATTCATAAAATATAATTTATATTAAACTGATTAATATTAAAGATTTTGTATACTTTTATTCATAAAACTAAGAAAATAAAGGAATCTTAATTTTTTGAATTGCATTTATTATATATATATATATATATAAATTAATACAAGTTGGATGAAGATCGTTCCAAAATTGTATGTACTTGTCTTAATTTATCTAAACTATATATACATATTAAAATATAAATATAAAAAAATTATCTTGAATCGAGAACTCAATCTAATTTTCAAACCTTAAATTGAGTAAAAAAAATGTAAAATTGAGTCTCTTTTTGAAAAACTTTAAAATTTGAATAATGTGGTTAACTCTACTGTGGCAGAAGTTATTATAGCGAAAATCGGCGAATACAACCAACTATCATTAAGAATTTCATGGGTTTAGGGTTTAAAATTGAAAATTAATTTATAAATTAAGTTTTATTATAAAATTTATTAAGAGGTACTGTTTGTGTGCACTAAGTGCATGGGTCATGATTCATGCAATTGGGCACGCGGATTGGGTCCGGTTTAACCCGGATCCGCGCCTAGTTTTTTTTTATAATTTATGTCATAATTACTTTTATGTTGTAATAATATAACATTTATGTTGTAATAGTATAACATTTATGTACGGATTTCATAACATTTTCAATGCATAACTTATACTTTTTTCACTATAAAAATTCATGTAATATAGTCAAAACCTTTATGTTGTAATAATATAACCTTTATGTTGTAATATTATAACCTTTATGTACAGATTTCATAAGCTTTTCAATAAATAGCTTATATTTTTTTTCACTATAAAAATTCAATATAGTCGAAACCTTTATGTTGTAATAATATAATCTTTATGTTGTAATATTATAAACTTTATGTACAAATTCATAACATTTTCAGTGAATAACTTATACTTTTTTCACTACTTAGCATTGTAAAAGGTTATGTGCATATAACTAAAAGGTTATAAGGACAGAGAAAAAATCATTTTTAGTCCTACCCCAAAGGCTTTGTCCATTTTTAGTCCTGTTAAAATTTGATTTTCAATTTTAGTCCTGTAATTGAAAAAAATGACCAATTTAAGTCCTTTTTTCGTCAGATTTTTTATTTTTCGATCAAATTCCGTCGAGTGTGCTACACTCGCCCCCAATCCAAATTTTCCAAGCAACTTATGCTGACATGGCTATTATTTCACATGTGGATTTTCTTTATAGTAATTTTTAATTTAATTATTTTGCCACATCATAATTGTGAATTAAATTAAAAAGAAAACTAAATCTCAACTTAAACCAAACACCAATATCCAAAAACACCAAATTCCCCAAATTCAAGAATCCTAATTTCCCAAATTCAAGAACTCTAATTCCCCAACAACCCTAAGCTTAAAATCTTCAAGCTTTCAACAATGTCTAATCTTTCCGAAGTCTCAACACCGCATGAGTGCCTATGTGGAAGACACGCTGTTCTCCGAACTTCAAAGACCACAACAAATCGAGGGAAGAGATTTTGGGGTTGTTTGAGATATAACATAAGTTTCTTAATTTTATGGTTGAAAGTATGTTTCCAGTCGTCTTATGGTTGAGATATAACGCTGTTCTTTTTGGTTTTTTTTGTTTAATCATTTTTTTGTTCCAGTCGAGTGCCTATAAAAGTTTTATGTTTTGCTGTTTTTTTTTCTTAAGAACATCATAGTTTGATTTTTCTATTTTTTCTTTCTTAAGACTATTAAAGTTTGATTGTTTTCTATTTTTTGTTTTGTAACAGAAAGGTGGTTGCGATTTTTTTATGTGGGATGATAATGAAGAGTTCGAAATATTGAGGGAAGCATATGAGAATTTGAAAGAAGACTATGAGAAGTTATACGAAGATGACATTGAACTCAAAGAGAGCAAAAAATTGCTGAAAGAAAAAAATGATAGACCTCAAGATTGATATCAAGAATTTGAAACAAGAGATCAAAAATGTGTTGAGGCATAACAAAATTCTCAAAGAAGAGAAGAAGAAGCTGAAGGATAAGTTTAAGAGTTTGTGGAGGCAGTTTGTATTAATTCAACTTGTTTTTGTTATTTGTTGGTGGATTGCAAATTGATCTCCTGTTGGAGTTAGTAGTTTGTTCATAAGTAGTACCTATCCAATCTAATCCACTAGATTTCTTATTGCAAAGTTCTGAATTAGTATTTTGGACCAGTAGTTGAATTTGTAATTTGTACTTGTGCAGCATATTTAGGCAATTTTGCTGCAAAAGTTGAATCAAACAAGAAACTCTTCCATGTCAAGCTCTTTCATATTTACTTGTATTATATAATGCTTAATCTGTTAAAGTAACACACTTTCATATATATTCATCTCATAAGCATGAATATATAAAACAAGGCAAAATTTATAGATATACCATGTGAAACATTCAACAAACCTCAATGGAAAACAAGAACATATAAACTCAATTTGAAATAGTAAAATGGACAATTTCTTACAAAAATAAAATCTACCATATTCATTAATATAATCATCAAAAGTTGTCAATCTCAACATCCAAAAAAACCAATAGTATATGCCACAATCCACAAAATCAACAATCATCATCAGATGCTTCAACAACCCACAAAATAGCTATGGCAGCTTCAAATTCTATCTCAAAAATCAAAGTGAAAGTCATTAATTTAATTAAAAGTTACAATCATCATTGTTCTTTCTTCTCATTCTTCTTTTTCTTAGTTGGGGGTGGTACTGACAAATCCAGGTACTTTTTTCCATTCTCTACCAACAATTTCTTCCTTATTTCAGATTGCATTGTAGTATTTTTGATCTAGTTTGTAGACAATAATCCACTTCTGAATAGAGCCGGTGCCCGAAGATTCACTTTAGGCTGAAGAGGTGGTATAGGTGGGGCAATTGTTGGGGGTGGAATATAAGGTGCAGAAGGTCGAAAAGGTGGTATAACAGGTACTGCCACTGGTGGGGGTGGTTTACACGGTGCTTAAGGTGGGTACAAGTTATCACTTGAAACTTGACTCATTTGTGTAAGGTTCATTTCTTCTTGAACATCATTTTCTCTTTGATATGTCTGACCACTAGCAGTCTATCCCTAATATATAATAATGACCTCATAAGTTTATAGAATGTTAATTTTAAAACTTCAAGTTTCTCAGACGTTAAATTGTATCTTTTCAGAGATAAAGACATGAGATTTGCATTGTTGCAATTGTTCAAACATTGACGGTCCTGGAATGTTTGGCATATGAGTATCCCAATATGGATTTGTACCATCTTCTTCACCAACAATTTCTTCATTATCATCAGGATTATACTCAAGAATTGAAGATGGTGAAAGCATCTACAATATTCACAAAAATTAAACAACTTTTTCCTAACCTTCTTATTGAATTATGAAGACATGTGAAGATACTTACAACGTTAATTTCAACATCATCAGTGTTTGCAACATTCTTCATTTTTGACTTCCCTTTAGCCTGTAATATCACCAATATTTTTATTAAAAAATGCAAATAATAAAAGATATTCAATGAGCTGCAGATTACCATCTTATGTGCATCTTTTTTCTTGATATTAGCTTCATCATTCTCCTGCATATGGTTATGAAAGTATATTAGTAAATATACCTATTACAAATGAACAATTACTTGGTCTGAAAATTTTTACTCACTTGTGTACTCCTTCTTTTTTGTCTTTTCATCCTCACTTCTTGAACAACTGTGTATTTCCTCTTCTTGCCTCCTTGAGAAGATTCATCTATTTCTCTTCTTCTTGCTACCACTGGCCCACCTCTCTTCTTTCTTGCAAAGTTTGGAGGTAAGGGAAGAATAAATAATGAATCCCCCCACAGTTGTTCATAGATGATCCCCTTAATCGCTGGTTCATATACCTTGATATAAGTTTCCACATAGTAGTACCTATCCACAAAGTCTTTCAAAGGTTGTTGTTGACTAAGTATAGCACAAGTGACATGTCTACAAGGTATACTGGTAAGCTGCTAAGATCTACAAGTGCATTTCCTTTTCTCCAAATCAACTGTGTACTGAGATCCATCATAGCATGAGATTTGATAATGCATGTTATTGGACTTCACAGGTATGTAATCTCCAACACTCTCTTTGTATCGATCAAGTATCTTCTTTATCTTTGGACATAGCTTTCCTCTCCACTTAGCAACTGCTCTATCTCTATTCTTCTGCAACTTAGTCATTATATAGACTCTAATCCACTCAAGCATTGTGATGATAGGCTTATCCCTAGCCTCTAAGATGCAACTATTAAATGATTCACGAGCATTATTCAAAAGCATATCACATTTTGTCCTCTCCCTGAAAAATGCCTTAGACCACTGAGTTGGAGGCTTATCATTAAACCACTCCCACACATTCACATTGTACTCTTTCAATTTCCTCATCCCAACTCTAAACTCACCAGGTGTTGTAGCTTGAGCACAATTCCAAAGCATAGTTTTAAAGGTCATTCCTCTATACCCAGTTGTTTTAATGTTGTTATGTAGGTGTCTGACACAAAACCTATGCTCTGATCCAGGAAAAACAGTCAAACAGGCTTGTATCAATCCTTTTTGTTTATCAGATATGATGGTATATTCTTCGATATTGCTTATCTCAAGATCTTGTTTTAAGACAGCTAGAAACCACTCCCATGTGTCTTTATTTTATGTCTTCACAATAGCATATGCTATGGGGTAAAGATCGTTGTTAGGATCTACCCCAACAACACTAAGAAGAATACCACCATAATTTCCTTTCAACCAACAACCGTCAATACCAATCAAAGGCCTACATCCACCCAAAACCCCTCTCCTCAATGCATCAAAACATACATAAAATCTGTTGAACCTTTGCTCATCATCAGTACCTAACAAAACTGTAGATCCAGAATTGGATTTCCTAAGTTCATCAACATAAGACCAGAGTTTTGAGTATTGATCATTAGGATTGTCTTGGATAAGATGCATTGCCTTCTTTTTTGCTCTATATGACTGTTGCCTAGAAACCCTACGTTTTAAATCTTTGATCACATCCATCCTAAACTCACTTAACTTCCTATTTGGATCAGATTGAAATCTCTGAATAAATCTTTCACCAAGCCATGTAGATTTCAGGTTTTTCACATTTGGACTTGCAGTACACTCATGTTTGTCATAATACTCTCTTAGTTGTCAAGTTGTAGTATTATTCATCCTCAGTAAATGCATCCTCCACTTACAATTTTTTCCATCACACTTCACATAAACCCTGATTTTATCATTCTTCACAGTTTTCAAGCTTCTTTTAGTGTTGATAGCATGCGATTGTACAGCTTTCCTAAATTCAGCTTTAGAACTAAATACCATCTTCAGAACAAATGAGGGGTTAAACAATGTTTTAGGATTGAAAATTGGATATTTCTCTTCTTTGTTTTCATAATCAGAAATCCTACCCTCATCAAAATCATCATTAACAGTTTCAACTACATCTTCCTCACTAGATGCACTATCATCAGAATTGTCATTATCAGAATTATCCTCTAAATAAGCTTCATGAATCAGATCCTCATCATTTTCTAAATTCTCAAAAAGCAATTCATCGTCATCACTCACATCATCCCCAATAACAAAATCACTATCCTCAAACAACTCATCATCATCATAGTGTTCATGTGCTTCATTTTCAGTTTCTACATTGCTATTCTCTACAACATCAGCCTCTTTTTGTTTGTGCATTTTTTGTTTCAAATCTAACATATACAACTGCTTCAAACCTATGCTCTGTAGATACAGCTTCTTCAATTCTTCAAATTTTCAAAACCAACACGTCATTGTCGAGATAAATTAGTAAAAGAAAACTCACCAAAATTCAGCTTCGCTTTATCATTTTCAGACCCCCCCTCCCTCGAATGCGGATTTGCTTTATCATTTCATACCCCTTCCTAGATATCTTCCTTGATATTGAGCTGATATTGGTGTTTGGGTGTGGATTAATCCAAACCCTAATCGATTGCGGGTGTTCTTTCTGATTTGGGGATTTGGGGGGAAATGTATGGTTTGGTGTTTTTGGATATTGGTGTTTGGCACGTTTTTTTCTCTTATTTTTGGTTTAAGTTGAGATTTAGTTTTCTTTTTAATTTAATTCACAATTATGATGTGGTAAAATAATTAAATTAAAAAATACTACAAAGAAAATCCACATGTGAAATAACAGCCATGTCAGCATAAGTTGCCTGGAAAATTCGGATTGGGGACGAGTGTGCTGTCGGAATTTGATCGGAAAATCGAAAATCCGACAAAAAAAGAACTTAAATTGATTATTTTTTTCAATTACAGGACTAAAATTGAAAATAAAATTTTAACAGAACTAAAAACAGACAAAGCCTATGGGGCAGGACTAAAAATGAATTTTTCCCTATAAGGACAAAATTAAAAGATTAAGTTCGTTAAATTAAAAGGTTATGTCAATATAATAATAGAACTAGGACTTGAGTTAGAATTTGGGTACATGGAGGTGCGTGTAGGCGAGTGAGGTCCGTGTAAAACACGTGAAATACACTTTCAAATCGGATCAATCCAAATGCACAGATCTAGTATTCGTACAATTAGTGTATAAAAATAATTGTAATAATTGTGTTTATTAAATTATTAATTAATCATATCCTGCATCCCGTTGCGGCTAGTGGCACTCTAAGAACAGTTAAAGACAATCATTGTAATCTGCTTTTATATCCTTAAATTATTTCCTTTTATTAAAATATAATTAAAATCAAGCAATTAGATATATAAATATATTATCGGGTAATGGTGGGCCCGCACCAAGAACACAATTAATTTAAAAAAGAAAAATAACATTATTTAAGATTCTTTTGGAGAACTTCTGTTGCATGCCCAGGAAAAGTGAATAATCCAAATATAATGTTCCTCAATTATTTCCCACTTTCGAGGCCAAATGATTAGTTTCTATATGATCGTTATGGTACGCAGAGTTGTCTATATTTTCTTGTATTATAATTTCTACTATTATTAAATTTATTTTAATAATATTAATAAGAAGAAGAAAAAGATCATGTAGGATCCATATCAATACAATATTTTTTTACAAAATCTATATATAATAAAGTTAGGGCTTTGTAAAGAACTTTTCATGAATATAATTTTATGAGATAGGTTAATTCATGATGTATAACTCAATGAAATGAATATTAATTTGTGAAATTTAATTTGAATAATGGATAGAGGAATTTTTGAAATATTCTCACATAAATATTTATATTGAGTTAAAATTCCAATTAATTATATAGAATTTCAAATTATATATTTCATTTGGTTAGATTTGGTTCGTTCTCCTTTATGAGACAAATGTGAAGAAACGTCAACTGGAGATGTCTGTCAAGTGCTGTATCCACAATTTGTCACCATATAGCATCGACTATAAATAAAATGACTAGCTTTAAACATGCCCTTTTTCTTTATGATCCCTGATTTCAGGGGATTATAAATTTTTTTTTTTTTTTGCAAAGTAATATGAATATAATTAGGGATAACATATACCCATCTAGACGCGGTATTCTACCCATCTTAGGGTTTGGGTGGGTACGGATAGTTTTAAATGAAAATTGAACGAGTTTGGAAAAAAAAAAGAAAATCACATTAAATTTGAGTAGGGTTTGAAAAGACACCTTCTATTCATGTATACGTAATCCGTTTCCATTCCTAAATCTAGTGTTATAAATAAATGAGTGCTTTGTTTAGGTGTATATATATGTATAGCAGTATATGTATTCGAATCCATCATAAATGCACATGATTATTTTGTTAGACGGTGTATGGAGTTTCTGTACCATATGTGTGTATTTTACTGATTTTGTTAGGCAAAGAAAAATATAGAGGTTTGTCGTGATATAGATAGTAAATATGATGTATTTATATTATTCTATAACTATTTGTATCACTAACATAATGTGTTTATGCAGGGTCGGTCTTTACATATTAAAGCTCATGGTGAAAATAGGAAAAATGGATCTTCTTGAGGAAAAATAAACATGCTTACCTAATTAGTAAATTTAATTTAAATATCTTACTACAAAGTTTTGTTTAGGCAAGATCAATATGTAAGATAGACATCATCAAAGTTTGATCTCCAATTAAATAGACGTAAATAAAAGAAATTGGAAAAAACATATAATATTGATATAGAAAAGAATAAAAGATAAGTCACATAATGGAACAAGCATTAACATTTTCATCACTGAAAAAAGTGGCATATTTCTCCTCAGGGGTATTGGGGTCTGGAAAAGCTTGAACAACGTTTCTTACATAGCCCGGAGGAGCCTTCTTATCGTATGCTTGAGGGGCATAAGGGTAATATGTCAGTTTCTGTTCAACATAGGGCCATAATTCTACTTTCTTTCCAGTGCGTCGCACTCTTTTTAGAACCTTTTTTGGATCAACAAATCCCGTTACTGATACTCGGTGTTGCTTTCGGTTTACATCCACTGATGTTGCACCTATATATATATATATATATATAAACAAAATAATTAATTAAAAGAAAAGGAATATATATATATATATATATATACGATCATGTTTATAACTGCATGAGTCACCTTTTATGGAGTTAACAGCATGTTTAACTCTTCGTTCACATCCATCGCAATCCAATTTCACCTTCATTACAACCGTCTGCATATATCTCAAATAATTATAAAACATTTATATATATTAGAGGGTTATTAACAAGCATATGATATATTTATTACCTGCATTGCCTTTCTTTTTTTGCTCCTTCTTGTGCTTGATACTGTAAATAAATCTGTAAAATAATCTGAAATATCGTCAATAATACCCATCTCTCTCTCTCTCTCTCTCTCTCTAATATTTCAGGGAGAAGGTGTGAGTGGAATTAAGGGAGTATTTGAATCTTGAAATGTTTGATATGAATTTGTTTTGTGATGTGTGATTGCACCTCTATTTATAGGAATCATGATTTGAGTGAGCAGCAAGCTGTATTTGCTAACCATGACTTAGAGATATTGTATTTTAATATTTGATATTTATCATAACCAAGACAAAGAAAGTGACTTGTGTAACGTTGCTGTTTAAACTATCAACCTGGACTACTGCCTCTGAACTTACTTACATACCCTCCTATTTTATTCAATTTGTCACTTTTGACAAGCTTATGTTATCATCATGTAATAATTAATTATTTAATTCAATATTGAATTTTACATCTCTCATAGGAAGTTGCTAACCGAGCCCCAGCGCAATTTAACGAGTTTCTTATTCAACGCGAACATATTTTTTTTTTTTTTTCAGTGTTCAAACAACTCTATTTTTGTTGACACTCAAGCTCCAATTTGAATCTTGTACTACAAAATAATTTTCTATTTTACTCTATATTTCAATTCATATTTAAAATATAATTATCATATGATATATATGATATCATTTATTAATATATAATGTTAAGTTTGATAAAACATAAAAGTAACAAAGGAATTAAAATAAATTGTTTTGGATTTATTTACCTTTTCTATATATATGTACTATCAAAACATAGGATATTTCACCTAAACTCATGTACTAATCATTTATATCCATTAGTGTCATCAAAATTTTAACCTTAGTATGTAATACAAAACATAGTAGACAAAAATAATTAAAATAATGAAAAATTAATTAATTTACTTCACACAAGTGCATGTCACAAGTATAGTGATGACTCTACAGCCCGCAAGGGTGAATGAGTCCATGGAAGAGAAAATCTCAAAATTTTAACCTAATCCACGTGTTGTATATATTTTCCCTATCAATTTTCCGTATTTCGATTTTTATTTTAACAATATTATATTAAATGTTATTTAATTTATATGAATGTTAAAATTGAAAAATTCATGCTATAGCTAGTAATTTCAACAATTAACAAATATCAAAATTTTGAGTATCTAAAATGAAAAGTGAACAAATGTTATAGTTAGAGGATCAAAATTAAAATACATAAAATTGATGGTAAAATTTAGATAAGACCCAGGACAAAAACTATATTTTAACCTTACTTAGTACTGGAAGATAAACGAGACAAGCTGTTATAATCTAAAAACATGAAAGTGAGTATTCTTTGCATGGAGCCCATTATTATTTCCAACTTTCTTCTCCACCATCATTAAATAAATTGTGATGGAGATTATTACAAGTGTAACCATCTTTCAGTTAAATTCATTTTGATCACCAATGAAATTACTACGCATGCGCATGACGACGCACTTAACTAAATAGCTAGCCTTGCTATATTTTATGGGTGCCTAAATTCTGGCTTCGAATTAATCCATGATTAACTAAGGTTGGGATTATTGAAAAGATAGCCAAAGTCCCAGGTTTATGTACATCGAGCTAATTGTGTTTTTCTCGAGTTTCTTAATTCAAATATCGTAATTATTGCATGGATTGATTCTCAGTGTTTGTTCTTATCGGTTTATATATGTCGATGTATTATTGTTCCACGGAAACTGAATCATTAATTTGCAAATTCAGATTAGAATTGATTTTGCTGATTATTATCTAAGTGCACTAGTCAATATATACAGCTGTACACTTGAGCTTCGATACACATATGTGTCGCATTATAACACAGAATGGTCTCAGTCACTGATGTATACAAATTCAAGGCCTAATTATTAGAACAACTAGTCTTCTTCTTCTCCAAAGATTAATATGGAAGAAGGAAATTTGGGATAACAAATGTCCTAAATTTTCCCAAGAAAATAAATAAATGGAAATGTCGCAATGAAATATATTATAGTATTTTATTTCAGAAAAATTTTCTATTTGACTAGCCTGGATAAGAGTTAAGAGTTCTACCCCCACCAAGATTTTCTGCTCCCAATGTTTGGTCAAATATACAATTTTAGTCTTTTGTCATATCGTTTAATACTAAACTCCCCATTAATAAATTATGTTCATAAATTTTGTTAAAAATTAATAAACTATTTTACAAGTTACCATAAACAAAAATTATTATAAGTTCCGTAAGAAAATCTACCATAAGTAAACTAATATTCAGATAATTGATATTGAGCATTCATATCACAATACATGTGGCTACATGATGCTACGTACTTTCCCATCAAATGTAGGTGAGGTTTATCATTTATTAATTGTAAAATATTGTTTACTTGTATTTGCTATTACTTGTAATTGAAGTAATTAGTTCAAATATATTTCTGATAAGAGTGTATGTACTGTGAAACTGGTGTACATGTAATTTGGGTCAACTCGGATTCATGTATTTTTTTTTTTTACTTTAAATCAAAACCTTTATATTATATTGTTGTGATCTTTATATATAAATTTCGTGACTTTTATGTATAATTACTTAGAAAAAAAAAGGAAGAATTTCAGCAAAATTTATATATAAATACATTTATATGATCCATATATATTCATGTGACATTTATGTACACATATTCATACTTTAAAAATCACAATATTTATATATAAAGGTTATCAAATTTATATATAAAAATCAACATATAAAATTTAAAAAAAAAAACAAAAACAAAACTCATGGATTTAAGTCGGATCACTCCGAAGATCCATGCTGCACTAGAGAACATGTGTTCTTATAATGTACGTACTAGAAAACTTGGCCCACTTAATTTATAGGTATGTAATTAAATTTGGTCGAATCCCAACTTATTGCATGTCAAATTTGACGTGAAGATAAGTATTATATATATATATATATATATTGTAATTTCATTATTCTAAAGTTGATTTCTGGATTTATAAGTAGATTTGATGGATTGATACGGAAGTTAAATAAAATAATATTTGCAGTTATTTGAAGTGACGGATTGATGAAGTGTACCTCACGATAATGCTACACCATTATAATGTCCTTCATTTTAAATGTAAGGTTTATATTCATAATTGTAGTTCTTCTCGTCAAAAAATTAAAAACACGCCACTTGTATAATAAAAACACGATATCGTATTTCATATGACATAAGAATATACACTAACGAGGCATAATTTAAATGGTAGAATTAAAATATTATTAAAATTCTATAGGTTTAAATATAATCAGATAGATGACACATTAACAAGAACATATTTGATTTTCAACGATTAAACATCTTTAGTCCTCCAAATAATATATTTTCAGAATTTCTCGATAGATACAAATTACCATGATTTTTATTTCTTAAAAAAAAACTTTTAAGAAATAATCACATAAATTACAAATAAAATAAATATTCATATCGCAAAATCTTTTAACTACTATTTTTATTTTACTTTTTTGAATAATCGTTTAACTACTATTGAAAATAAAGTTTTGAAACAACATTTTTATTTCCCGCTCAATTGAGGAATCGTAACAAACTCAGAGAACAGTTGAGAGAGGTAGATTAGCACCCCGCTCGCATAGCACTGAGCTATGGCGTCTCTCACACCACTCCATCTCCTCACTCTAACTTTCTCTCTCCTCTCGGCAGCCGCCCAACCACCTCCGCCGCCGCCGCTGCTGCCTCAGTCCCTCGTCAATGCAGTCGAGACTCTAGCTAGTTCGGGATTCACGGCAATGTCCCTCACCCTCCAACTCGTCGCTCCCAACCTCCCCCTCCGCTCCACCACAACCGCCGTCCTCACCATCTTCTCTCCGCCTGACGCAGCCTTTTCCGCTTCCGGCCAGCCCTCCCTCGCTCTCCTCCTCCTTCATTTCTCCCCTCTTTCCCTCTCCCCGGCTGCCCTCCTCTCCTTCCCCTTCTCCTCAACCCTCCCCTCTCTCTCCCCCTCTAAACACCTCACTGTAACCTCGAATGAACTCAAAAAGATCTCGATAAACAATATTAGGGTTTCTGAAATCCCCATTTTCGATGATGGTTTCGTCATAGTCTACGCAATTGACACCTTCTTCGATCAGAATTTCACTCTTGAAAGCACGACAAAACGTAACCCTAAATCGGACATCCAATGCCTGCAATTGGAGTCAATCTCTCGGTTCAAAGAGGCTTCAGGGGTGTTAAAATCGAGAGGGCGCTCGATTATGGCCACGTTCCTTGAGTTGCAGCTCTTGGGATTTCTTCAGCGGCCAACAGAGAACGTGATGAAATGGACCGTTTTTGCTCCATTGGACGAAGAGTTGTTGCAGTTTTCAGGGGATTTTCAGGCGTACTCTTCATTGTTCATGAGGCATTTGGCGCCATGTAAAGTGCAATGGGGTGATCTCGAAGAGATGGAGAAGAACGGCACTGTGTTGTCCAACAGTGTGGAGGGATTTCCACTGGCGATTACGTGGGATGAAGATAATGAGATGCTGATGGTGAATGGAGTTGAGATTACATTTCCAGACATGTATGATAGCCAATGGTTGGTAATTCATGGGATAAAAGGAGTGATTTCATTGCCAGAAAACGCGGAGGAAAATATAGAACTAATGGAGGAGCCCCCTATGGCAAAAGTTGAGGATTCGAATGGCGATGATCAAGAAGAAATCTAGAGTTGATAGCTGAGGATGATCGTTTGTATGAGTGCAAAATCAATAAAGATGAGAGTATAAGGTTAGTGTGTGTCTATTTCCTCGAACAACATTATACAATTTTCTTCAGAATTTGGAATGCATTGCAGAGATTTATGTGATACACAGCATAAAAAATCATCCAAGTTTGTTACATCACATAATTCCTAACCAATCAATGGAGAATTCCTCAGTTTCTCAATCTTGTGAGCTAATACAATGACAATATCTTCTCTCCCATCTTTAAGAAGAAATTGCCTCAAATTCTTAAATAATCGATCTGGGGGCCGAATACCCATATCCACCATCTCTTGAAGATACTTACATGCTTCATCCACCTTATTATCATTGCACAGACTATTAATCAACGCTGAATACATGTGCATTCGAGGAAGAACACCCCTCGCCTTCATCTGATCCCACACTCTCAAAGCCATATCTGGCCTCCTCTCGTTGCAGAACATCCTCACCATTATCTCATATGTGCTCACAGTCGGCTCACACCCAACATCCTTGTCCATTTTCTGAAACACACCATATGCCTCTTGTGTTCTTCGATGCTTTATAAGATGATGCAGAATTATATCATAGGTTCGAGCATTAGGCCCCAATGTAGATTTTCTCATCTCATCGACCACTCTGTAAGCATCTTGAATCCTTTCTGACCAGCAAAAAGCACCCACTAAAGCATTGTAAGTAGGAGCCTCAATAAGACAGCCACTGTTCTTGCATAGCTCGAAGAACTTTATAGCTTCGTTTAATCTCTTCTCGGACCCTAAGCCATTGATCAAGGTGCAATATATATGAGGTGTTGCCTTGATTTTCTTCCTTTCCATCTCATGGTATAATTTTATAGCATGATCATACTTTCTAACTTTGCAATAAGCATTGATCAGAATACCATAACTCACCACATCAGGCTCAAATCCATCGTTCTCCATCTCACGATAAACCTCGTCCAGCCTTAGAAAATTACATTCTTGGCCCCACCCCTCCAATAGTATGGTAAAGGATTTGATGTCGGGTGTAAACCTTGTGTTTTTCCATTTGTCGAACACCTGTTGGGCACTCTCAACATGCCTGGATTTGCTCAGAGTGTCGAGCAATCTGTTATAATCTTGCAAGTCAAGCTTGATACCGTACTTCCTCTCCATCTTCTCGAATGCCTCTATGGCATCTTTGACCCTCCTCGCCCTCGCAAACCTCCGCGAAACGAGGGCGAAAGTGTCTTTACAGAGAAGGCCTTTTAGCTTCATCTCTTCCACCAAGATCCATACCATTTTGAACTGTTTGATTTTTCCCAGTGACTCAATTAGGGCGTTGTAGCACTCTGGAGTGTGTTGAAAACCCTTCTTGTCCTCAGCCCACCGGAAAAATGATAGCGCCATGGTTCCGGCGTTGTTAAGTTTCTTCAACACTTGGAGAACCAAATTTGGGGATAAAGAATCACTTATGTTTGCAGAATTCAGAGTAGCTTCCAGATTTCTGGAATTCCCAATCGTGGATACTAATCTGCAGATTGTTTCAGCTTTTTCGGAGGTTTTAGCATCTGTGAGTGTGATCATGCTCCGAGAAACAGTACAAAAGTTTAGTGTTTGAACACTCTTTTGCAGGATGTGAATTTTGAAGAAAGGATTCGAGAGAAACCCCATTGGATTTGATGGAGAGTGAATTTACGGATGGGAGAAGCTTTTAGTAGGGCTTTTGGTCATTCGCACATTAATTGCTAAAAACAATTCATTATTTCGTTGAGTTCAATTATGTATCACAAACATTTTCCTTAGCTTCGTTCCAACACCCCCGTTACTTTCATTTTGAATTGAATTGATTTTTGAGCAAAATGAGTTTATTTGAGGCTCAATCATTTAAATTTTTATATTTCAAAAAACTTCATTGCAAACCCAATTTGAGGAAAACACCAATCATGTTGATACAGCGAAGTGAAGACAAAGACCATCGTTGACAAAATCACAACCTTAAAACCTATATTATAGATTTTGATTCACAAAGAAAGGAATTGAAGTAACGTCAAGTTTATGACAGGACAGAAATGAAATCATCCATCCATTTATATAAAGTTCATCAAATCTTACAACAAATTCCCCAAGGATACAATTGCTCTATGATGACAACTTTCTAAAATCTAAATTGCCTTCTCTACGGATCAAAGTCTTCTAATGCCCTTTTGTGCACCCAAATCAAAGTCTACACGACAATAAAATCAGTAAAGTGCAAGAAAAGAAATGACGAGGTTGCAAGTGTACAGATTACACATGGAGAGGGAACAACTCCTTGTATTGATGGAAGCAAGACGACTCGGTGTCTGTACAACCAAATTCTTCTGCCAGACTCCGGACACAATCTGTGCCGTTTCTTCCATCTCCAATCATCATATAAACCCTGAAAGAGCCCACAAAAAGAATAATTCCCCCAAAACCAAAGAATGAATTCCAACGGAACGTGTGCCCAAAGATTTTCACAGGATGTTCCTATAAACTCTTATCATGTGCAGGTAGTACTTGATTGTGAATTCAAGTCATCAAGAACTTTGTCTATGGACTCTCTCAATATCTTAGCTTGAGGGCCCGGCTTCACTAGGTTTACGTCCTCCCACTGGGCGCATGGGTCCATCAACCAGCTTCTCCGGCCTTTACACCATGCCCCTGGTGTGACACGGTTACGATCACGTTTGAGGATCTTGCTATCGACCATGTCCATCACCGGGGCATCCTTTTCAAACTGTCTTGCAAAAGCAGCTCCACTTCTGATCATTTCATTGTAATCTGAGGTGTTGAGGAAATGGGGCTCCATCTTGGGTGGGTCATCCCAGACGAAATATCTCAAGTCAGCGTTGATGGTCGTGTTTTTGAACTGGGGTGAATTGCAAATGACAGAGTGGAAGTAGACTTCTTGGGGTAAAACTACATTGGTGACGTACATAAGAAGGGTTCGTGGAAGATTATCCCAGCCAAAGATGCAAAATTCAAGGAAGGACCGACTTAAGACAACCCATGGAGAACCTAGAAATAGTAACAAGTTCTTCAATAACAATCACTAGTGAATGGGCCCCATAGATACTATGTTGAATAAAAGTTACCTGTGAAAACTGTGAAAGCATCGGGCATTGGTCGCTTTTCGGTAGCATGGAAGATTTGAGTTCTCCTGGCCAAGTAAATGCCTGGATCCACTACAATAGGTTGTATTCTTTGACCCCTAGAATAACATTGTCAAGAGAGATAAGCAAGAACATTGAAGAATTCTCTTTATAATGATGACTATAAGAGGGTAAGGATTTGCCTACTCTTTCCATCCCAGGTCGCTAGTGTGATCAATGAAGTTCAGGTCTCTCCTAATTGATGAGAACACATGTGACAGGTCTGAAAGCCAAAATAAAGAACATGATAAGTAGTTCAGCATTTTACGAGATACATTATTAATCTTGATAATATTTTAAGAGACATATTAAACCATTGCCAACAAGCGGCTAAGACACATCAATCATTCCTTTTCTCAATAGATAGGGAAATTTGATTTCGTCAAGTCGATTCTTAGGAAATTCCATAGGAAACCATTTTCCCTGAAGAATATTTATCTTGGCCCCATTTCAATACTAAACAAATAGATTAGTTTCTTTCAGTCTTCAACTGTAAAAAAAATGAAATGATCAAACTTGTCCAGGAATAAGTAGGATCGGGTCCAAGAATCATAAATTCTACTAAACAAGTACTAAAGATGCAGAAGCCCTTTTGAAGAAGCTATTCAGAAACAAATGGACCAGTCTCTACTTCATGAAAAGTTATTTTTGCACACACAACATAAAGTCCATAGTAGATATGGTATGAGAGAAGGGTGTTTAAGCAATGAAAGATCTCTACGGGCCTTTCTTAATATTCTGTATGTTATCACAAATCTTTTCTGCCCAAGTTTATGAATATAACCACATCACCAGTACACTAATGGGCAACTTCTCAGTACAGTCTATGCCTTAAAAATTGAACATTGTATTTTATAATGTCCACATTAAATACATTTTTGCTATTTCAAGATATATTGATAAGTTCTCACAGAAATAGAATACATCTAGCCCCTCTACATGTACTCATAATCATATTATAGAGTCCCATTCCAGTACTCCAAAAACAGAGAGAGATTGTGGAAAAACTACAAACAAAGCAATAGCAGCTCCAATAAGTTAGATCAAAGGTCAAGTTTTTAACATAATAATCCACATGGATCATATTTACTCTTTTGAGAATATTTAATAATTATCCATCTTAACCCAACTAAAATGTGATAATAATAAAGAAAGAGGAAATGAATCTGAGGTTACTAGTGAGGAGATTTCGTAACTTACTCCGAGAAGTATTTCTACTCTAAAATAAAAAAATGATTGAGTTGGACTTGGCCAAATTAGGATATCATCAGACACCTTTAGTAAACATTCAGTTTTTTGCTTCTATTACTTCATTTGGATGAATAAATGCAGAAGGCATGTAATCAGAGAAGACAGGTGATACTAGATTTCCTCAAACGTGTCAAAATGTAAAAGAAAAGAAAATCCTGAGTTCATGTAAATCAACCAATGTTTGAAGATGCATCTGATCTACTATATACAGTGCCATTCTACTATTTGATGTATCTTACATTAATGTTAAAATAGGGAAATTTGCCTAATTTATCAAACTTCCATATCAGATGCTTATTACTCATCCTGGAGTGACTAGAAATTTCAGGATCTGTTTGGCAAAGTGGAGATAAATTGGAAATATAGGACTCAGAGATTGTTTATTATGTAGAAAGTTCCATCTATAGTTCCTAGTTCATCAAATTCACATAAATATTCTTACGTATAAAGCTGTATAATAGGAAACATAGAGAGAACAAGACCACACTGAGGCAAACTTTCAAAATCTATTCAGAATTAGCAATCATTTCATTCAACACCAGCAAAGTGCAAAACATAAACCCTGTAAAATTAAGATATCCACTAGCAATTGCTGATGCACATCTAAGCAAATTCCACCAAAAAGATTAAATCTTTCCTTCCAAATGCCAATCCCCCGTATAAGATTCAACTATTACTTAATAAAACCTCATGGACAAAAAATGTTCCAAACCTGGATAAAGCAAATTGCTATAAAAATCAAATTCTTCATCATTTCTCATTGCCAAAAAAAAAAAACAGCAATAAATGAACATAAAAACAGAAATCAGAAAACAATTAATCGATATCATACCATCCTGTGTAATCAAGGGATAATCCAGAGCGCTGAGAGTGATGAACCAATCCCACCCTCCATCCATCTTCATCAAAACTGCAGCAGCCCTCAACGTGGCCGCAATGTTGGTGGACCCCATGTAAGTGTTAGGATCGGGCTTCCCAATCACATCCACATTCCCGAAGGCCCGAACCGCAGCCATGGATTTTACCAACGCCCCCAGCCTCACCCTCTCCTCGTCGCTCCCATCAGCCGCAATATGCAGCAAATACCTATTCCTCGGGTGGTACACCGCCAGCAACAGGCGGAACATCCGGTCCACATCGCCGGCCCGGCCCGAAATGTAGTATGCGAAGGACGGCGGGTGGCCCGGGCCGTGATCAACCATGGAAGCGAACGGCTTGTTCGGGGGAAAAGCGTAGTAATAGGAGGAGCTGAAGCCCGATATAAATGAAAGAAATATCAAAAACGTGATGAAGGCCCCAGAAAACAGAGTGTAGAGCCATTTCTTCTCGGCTCCCATCCAGATTTAAATGCGAATTGGGAAAAGAAAATCAAACAGTACAATTTTCCAAATCAAAGATTCGGAATTTCATTGAAGTCTCAAAAGGATCAAGTTGGAGGTAGTTACTCGGTATCTGAATCGTGGGTCTCGAAATTGGGAGTTTATTTAGGGGGAATCTTGGTTGGTTAGGGTTTGATGAAAGAGGGAGTTAGATTTAGGTTGAAGGAGAGAGATGCGAGAAGAAGAGAACAGTGAATGAGAGTTGAATGAGAGTGTTTGTTTCTTTCGTACTACTATTTTTGTTTTTTTTTTGTAATTTTCATAATTTGATGAGTTTTTTGTTATGATTTAAGATTTGATTTTGTTTCAATAAAGTTAGATCAAAACAACTATCTTGCTTCTTTGGAAAACACTCTCACGCTCTCGACTTCACTGTGTCAGGCACGCGCGAGTGTGGTTATAGTGTCGGTGCTAGAGGTTTTTCCACGCGCCGAGGGAAAGAAGTGGTCAGTTTTCAATTTTCATTAAATTTGGTGTGAAAACAAATACATTTGAATTAAATTACAGAAAACTACTAAAATATATTTATCTCGTGATATAATTCCACACATATATGAGATGATAGTGACTTCTAAAATGAGCTCATACATCCATAGAAAGAAATACAAATTATTTTTTAAAATCAACTATATTGCTAATGAAAATAATCAAACAGATAATTTGAATTTTGTAATAGTTTTATTAAGGAAAAAAGAATGAAAAAGTTTCAATTATGTGTGTTGAGACTCTCCAATTGTAACATATATTTTAATTATTTTATTTGATTGATAAAAAACAGATTTTTTTTTAATACAAGTAGTTCAAACTAAGGATAGTTTTTAATATTAACCAACTGAACCAAACAAGTACATAAATTGTCTAATGATCTTGTTAGAAAACAAAATTATTAAAAATAAAATACATCATTTTCCCAACAACTACATAATTTACATTGTTATAAGAAATTACTAACTCAAAAGGAATCTAAATAGAAAGAGGATAACTAGTGTGTTATTGGATTTCAAGTTAGTGTTATTGGATTTCAAGTTAATGGCATGTGATAGTAATTTCTTTTTCCTTTTTTTTCCCCTGAAATCATAATTTAATTTTTATCAAAGAAATTATAAAATATAGGCTAATGCAGTTGACGATTACTAGGACCATAGGATTTTTGTCCCTTATATTTCTCAATCTTCATTTAATAAACAACTCTGTATTATCCCAACATCAATGTTTGCAAGCCCAATGACTTCAAAATTCATTAATTTTTTTGTCTGCTGATTGACAGTAATTTGCAATCGGATAAAAATTTCGATTCCAATAAAAATATCGGTATTTCAATTTTACGAACATATCGATGTCGATAAAAATATTAATATATCATATTTATCGATATTATTTCGATATTTACCGATATTTCCCGATATTCGACAATATTTATCAATATTTCTTAATATTTCACATATTTTTCTATAATCTGTAATATCGGTACATCATATTTATCGATGTTATTCCGATATTTTCCCAATATTCCATAATTTGTAATATCGGTACATCATATTTATCGATATTATTCCGATATTTACCGATATTTTTCCGATATTTCACGATATTGACCGATATTTCTTAATATTTCACCGATTTTTTTATAATTTGTACCATAAAACCATAGATATTATAATTTTTACCGATATTTATCATATTTTACCGATATTTTTTCGATATTTTATCTATTTTCCTATCATTTAAACAATGGAGTAACTGATATTGAAATCGATATCGATATTTTATGATATTTTGATAAAATTTCTTTTTTTCATCCATTATGTGAACAAAAAATCAAAATATCGAAGATATATCACTGCAAGTCATTATTATATTGATTACGTGAAAAAATGAAAATATCGAAGATATATCGTAGAGGCTGTTAATACGATTTCATAATTAGGTGGTGCATTCAAATAATCAAAAGAAGTTTTGTTTATAAACCCTATTTGGATTGTTTTGCTAGATATTTTCATTCTTTGTGGAACCTAAATTATTAAAAAGTTTAGCCTGACATGGTGTATTGTTTTGTTGAAATGAAAGATCAGCTGCTTATACCAACATGATTTTTTTTATTTGTATAATATAATACTCTCCCCATCTGATAAAGATAGTAAAATTTCATTTTTCAAAAATCTTATGAAACAAAATATCTTTAATATAAAAAGAAAAACAAAAAATTACTCTTAAGTTTCTTTTTATACTTTTCATTATTTAATCCACACAAAAAATTAATTAATGAAACAATTGTATTCTTCAGAAACCACTCACACAAATTTTATGAGTTTTAAGTAAATGTTTTCTCTATAAAATTTGTATTCTTTTAATAAGAAAAGTGATTATAAATTGGAACTAATTTTTTTTATTTTTAAAATTAGATTATCTTTGTGAGATAGAGATGGGCTATGCAAATTATATAATTATAAGTATTGAACATGAACAATAAAAGACAAAAAAATTAGTGTAATTGATGCATATATTTTAAATCCGTACAACAGATCAGATTCGGTCTATGTGTCGTTCATTCGTTCGCACATGCCTCAAGTACTTGGGTGGGTCAAACTCACCCAAATTCATTCTCAGATACTACACATTTATATTATATTAAGCATACATATATGTTATGTTAGTCATATATTTAGGGTTTTTAGTTGTACATTAACATATTTTTGGACATCTATTGATACTTTTCATACCTTTAAGTTATATTAGTCATACATTTTAATTATATTAGTTATACTTTTATGTAATATATAAATGTGGCTAATATTATTTAAAGATATGGGAAATATCATATAAAGATATATGTACAAATTATGATTTTTTTTTTACCAAAATTAAGTTTTTTTTATCGAATTAAGTTTTTTTTTTTTTTTAAATTAGGGTTTCAACGAGGAATTGCCCCATGCACTCTTAAAGCTCCATTGCAAGCAAATAGAGCATAGAGCTTACCCTTTCTTTCTATATAGTCACGAACTTGTTGTAGTCTATCCTAATAAAGGGAGAACCTTGCTGCTTACTTGTTATATCCCCACATCCTTGCACGACTCGTTCTCTTCCAATAGTTCGACCTATCCAGAAAAATTGACTAGTTCTTGGAAGCCCTTCCTAAATTTTGAGAAGTCTTTCCATGCTGGTACGTCATCCCTCACCGTGCTTATGACTCTCTACCCTAACCCAATTTGTTCTGGCCCCGAGTCCTTCCTTTCTATTCCTCGGTAAGCGGACAGTGGGAGCAAGGGAGTTTATGCATTTTTTAGAAACTAAAGTCAGTTAAAGTTTTTTTTTTTTTCCTTTAGAAATTAAGATTTTTTTTTTGAAGTTAACGTATTACATAAAGTTATAATTAATATAACACAAAAATATGATTAAAACAATATAAAATCAGATCCGACCCGACCTAACCCAACCCGATCCACATGTATGGATCTAAAATCCATACACCAATCACACACAAATTCAATTAATAATAAAATACATTGTTAAGTGATCAGTCTAAATAATTGTGCATGATATTTGCGTGAGAAACAAAATCTTTTAGTCAGCAAATATTAAGTATTCATTTCGCGAACATCTTAATAGAGCTCATACTTTTGGCATTTTGAAAAAAAAAAAAAAATTATGGTTGTGAAATTTGACCAAACACAAAAAATACCTATATATGTTCCAACACAAAAAATTGAATACCTATATATGTTCCAACACAAAAAATCTCTACACTTTTTCTAACACTCTTGAAAATTATTATATTTTTACATAAATATGGTTTTTTTTTTCCATCCCTTCATCTCTCTTTTATTATAAGCATATTACAAATAAAAAAAAGTGTAGTATATAGAGTGGGATACCAAATAGAATTCCATTTTGATTAATATCTTCTACAAGATAACTTATACGTAGCCACAAGATTTTCCATAAATAGAATCCACTGCAAATTTTTTGAAACTTTTTGGTCCACACAATATTTAATTAGAAATGTTTTCTAACTGATTTTGTGAAACCTTCCAACTACCACAATATTTCAGTAGACACGATAATCGAAACTATATTGTCTAAGGATTTATCCCACATCGATATGGGTATGTTTAGAACCGATTTTAGTGGGTTTGGGAAAATTCTGACTTTAAAATTTGAATTTTGTAATAAAGGTGAATAGTAAAAATATATGTTTGTTTGAGAATTTAGTAGATTATGATTATATTGTAGATATCAAATTGATATTCGAAAAGATGAGTTGATATAATATTTTATTGTGAAAAAGTGAGTTGATGTAATATTTTTTTATGAAAAAATATATTTGATAATGATTGATGATTGTAATATAGATAGTAATAATTATGTCCGAAGTTTGTAATCCAAATTTAAATATAGAAACAAACATACATTGAGATTTTAAAGTCTAAAATCCTGTCATGCCAAATTCCTTCCAAACATAATCTATATGTCTTGTCAATTTGGATGTGGTTCTCAACAAAGCTCCTCAATTCTTTTATTTTTAATAAAACCTTTATTTAGTACCAATTTATTTATATTCGCCTATTGAATTTTTATTTTGGTCTATGAATATAAGCCTATCTCCATTGTAAAATCTTTGCTTATTACGTTGGCCTATTTATTTATTTTGGTTGCCAACGCTGGAAAAAACACTTTTATACTCCTTGTACTTAGAAAATTTGTTCTTCGTCCTCAATGAAAAATTCCTTAACACCATCATGCTTATAAAAAAGTACTAAACGACCTACTGTTATCAATAATTTTTACTGGCTAAATATGACTAGAGTCAAATAATTTAAGGTGATAAATCAACACTAATTAATCATTTGAGTCAAATAATATGTAAAAATAAGGTAGAATTGTCAATGGATGTTTTGTTTCACATATTTATATATTTATATTCGTCTTGACAGATTTATCTCAATTTTTGAGTTTATCAATATATTTTCTTCATCTCTAAATAACAGTCGATTTAGTAAAAAGAAAATGTCTCTAAATAAATGATGTTACAAGATTTCAAGAAAATTTTGCACATATTCTATCAAAATTACCATGAGCTACGAGTAAGTTATTTTACTCTCAAATTAAATGAGATACAGATTGATTATAAAAAAAATTATTATAATAATTGTATTTAAATAGAAAAAGTTGTATCCACTTTCCTAATAAAACATTAATATTTAATTTAGCAAGTCATTAGTAAATAATCATTACCCAATATAACGTTCGATTCTCGGATCCAAGTATCGAACGGCCAAATTTTAATTTTGGGAAGTAATTAGTAAATAATTCATTACCAAAAATAAGGTTTGATTATCTCAGATCCAACGGCCCAAATCTTTTTGTTTGGGAAGTAATTAGTAAATTATCATTACCAAAAATAATTTTTGATTATCTTGAATCCAACGGTCCAATTTCTTCTACTTTTTTTTTCGAAAATTATCATTACCAAAAATAAGGTTCGATAACTTCGATTGTCTCGGATCCAACCATTCAACGGCCGAATTTTAATTTTGGGAAGTAATTAGTAAATAATCGTCACCGAAATAAGGTTCGATTGTCTGGATCCAACGGCCAAGTTTTAATTTTGGGAAGTAATTAGTAAATAATCATTACCAAAATAAGGTTTGATTGTCTGGATCCAACGGCCAAATTTTAATTTTGGGAAGTAATTAGTAAATAATCATTACCAAAATAAGGTTTGATTGTCTGGATCCAACGGCCAAATTTTAATTTTGGGAAGTAATTTTTAAATAATCATTACCAAAAATAAGGTTGGATTATCTGGATCCAACGGATCAAATTTAGAGAAAAATTAACGGGTTATAATCTTATCCTCCCAAGTACACGTGTTGCTCTAACAAACAAATTTCCCACTCAACATTTGCCGTGTTAACATGGAACGATGTCGTCTCAGCTCTGTATTCCCAATATATGCATACAGTCGTCTCTTACCTGCTGAGAAGTAGATAGGCCACACAGTAGTAGAGAGATGCTGAGAATTGGCGGGAAAGGAGGAGGAGTTGGCCAGCTACTGGCGGCCGTGGCGGCGGCTTTACTGCTCCGCCTCTTCTCTGCACCTGGCCCAGAGTTACTGCCCGATGACGATGAGGAAGAAAATGGCGCTTCTCCGGCGAGAGGGAAGGTTGCTCCGGTCACTATCAGATGGACCAACATTAATTGCTCTCTTCATGATAAATCCTTCAAATCAGTAAGTCTATGTGTATATATACATGCAGCGCATTACAGTCTCCCATCCATTTTTATGTAGGATTTCGATGTTTCATTAGTTATGCTAGAAACCAATCATCATGATAGGAGAATTTATTAGATGAGTGATTTGGAGGAAGAAAAACTGCTGGGTTGAAGATGTAAACGTGAGTAGATAGGAAATCAATCATATTAATTTCAATTTTAGTTGCTGAAGAGTTTGAAGGTAGGGCTGGATTGAGTTCTCTAGTACTGATTTTGAATTTTCACTATCCGAGTAATTCGATGTGTGGAAAAATTGTACCACCAAGGATACATATGTGTTATAATAGGCTTAATTGTACACTATGTACTTATCTATTGTTAGAAACCAACATTGGAACACTAACAACATAAGATTGCAACTTTAGTGTTTTTTAGAGTACATTATCTTGGTAATTTGTGTTATCATGAAACTTTTTCATTTTTGTTTCGGAAGGTGGTTCTAATTGTAGCTTTTTTTAAAGCTTAGCTCCACTCCGTGGTAAATATGATGCTATTTTGATGAATATATTGAATCAACTAAAACATCAGCAATTGTCAGGTCCGGTTTTTGCTGAAAAATGTTAGTGGAGAGGCTAAACCTGGTAGATTACTGGCAATAATGGGACCATCTGGATCTGGTAAGACTACCCTGCTCAACGTTTTGGCAGGTCAGATAGTTGCATCACCCAGGTTATATTTATCTGGACTTTTGGAGGTCAATGGACGACCGTTCTCAAATAAATGTTACAAGTATGTTTGCCTTTTTCAACAGACTATCTGGTCTTTATACTGCTTGGTAATCTCAATGATGGGAACAATATTATTGCAGGTTTGCTTTTGTTAGGCAGGAGGACCTATTTTTCTCACAGTTGACAGTTAGAGAAACACTTTCTCTTGCTGCTGAGCTCCAACTGCAGGATATATCTTCAGTGAAAGAAAGAGATGAATATGTAACTGATCTCTTGTTGAAACTTGGCCTGGTAAGCATGGACATGTTTTCTTAGATGCCAACCATGTAAGACTGTATTTTCAAATTTAAGAACTCACTGGGTGTCGTAGTTTACTAAATGGTTTCTGTTGAACACCTGACATTTACTTCAATTTATTTTTGGTTAATTGTTTTCTAATTCACTGATTGATGATATTGTACCTTATAAATGTATTCAAGTTGATCATTTAAGTACATGAACCTTTCTGACCAGTGCTATGAATACACGCACATTAGACAAACTCACTTCACAGCATTAATATTGATGACTTGTACCTTTGACCCAAGTATAAGCTGGTTTCATACTCCTTCTATGCGCTTTGTTCTTTTATTAAAAGGTCAGTTGTGTTGATTCACGTGTTGGGGATGCAAAAGTCCGTGGGATCAGTGGTGGGGAGAAGAAAAGATTGTCATTGGCATGTGAGCTAATGGCTAGCCCATCTGTCATTTTTGCTGATGAACCTACAACAGGTATGGTTATATCTGTTTCCACAATTTTCTCTACAGATGTAGCAATCTGGTTAAGTAGCACTGTTTTCATTTGTCCAGTAGAACCCCATGCTGAAATCTAGAGGAGCCTGCCAATAAAAAAAAAATAATAAAGAAAGAAAGAAAAAGAAAGAAAAGAAAAGAAACATGAAGGGTAGGATTTTTCTTTGGAGGCACAAAATATTTATTGAATTTGAATGAAGTCATAACAAGAATTACTCTAATTAAATCATGTTACACCTAAATTCTTCTTTTATATATCCACATTTTAGAGGCTCAAGGCACACAAAGGTGCTAAGGTGATCCCCGTGCCAAAAAAATAAAAATAAAAAAAATCTAAAAAGATGAAATATGTGTATGCTTTGCAAAAATCGATACATTAAAAATAGAGCCATATTAATTGTTTACCTCTCAAAATGATGTTCTGACCATTCTTATGTTTTCCTCAAGAAATAATGTATTTAAAAAACTTAAATGGGATCTTAAAAATGTGTTTGGGGTTGGAGGGTGGCCTGTGAATAAGAGGCACACCTGAGGCGCTGGAGGTGCACCTGAAAAACACAATAAAGGTGCAAGAGGCACTGAAAGGTGCTTGCCCCAAGAACCAGACCCGCCTCTCTTGTAGAGGCGCTACAGCCTGCGCCCCTGAGGCGGTCCCTCTAACAACTATGGGTTACCCGTTCCTCCACTATAATCTATCTTCCTCTTTTCCGCACCATTTCTATTACCTCATGCACTTTTAATTTTTATTTTGTAGTCATGACTACGAGATGTGTTCTGTAAAGTGTTACTTGAGATTATGCTTTCAGGACTTGATGCCTTCCAGGCTGAGAAAGTGATGGAGACACTACGAGAACTTGCACAGGATGGACATACTGTCATCTGTTCTATACACCAACCTAGAGGATCAGTGTATGCCAAATTTGACGACATTGCGTTGCTCACAGAAGGTTCCCTTGTGTATGCTGGTCCTGCACATGATGAACCACTGGCTTACTTCTCAAAATTTGGGTCTGTTATCTGATTCTCTTCACTTCAATGAGATTTCATTATTCAAATTGTAATTGTGCTTCTCAAAGAGCATGGGAAATCCTATCTCTGCATGTGATCCATTTCGGTGTCTAAATAAATAGTTTCTTTAAGGCGGAATTCTTAAGATTATATTTCTTCTGAGTTCTATTGCCCTAGTGTAGATTTCCATCTCATTCTTTGTGGACTTCTGAGTTTATTAATTTCTCATCTAAACATGCTGTAAATTGTCATCTAAGCATATTTATGTGATGTGTAATTTGATTCTCTTTCTTTACGAAGTTACTAAAAATTGCTGGTTTGTTTGATGCATGTTGTTGATGAGATATGTGAGCTTGATTCATGTCTTAGTCTTGAGCAAATTATGATTTTTAGGCATTTATCTGCATCATAGTTTGTTGGAATAGAAGTTTATAAAATGGTAAGAGAGAAGGTGCTAAGGCATTTATCCACATTTTATTAAATAACATTCTCTCTTACCATTTTATAAACTTCATTTGGTAAGGACAAAGACTGATCAGTAGTATTCTCATAATTAGTTAGAATAGCAATAATGTTGAGAGGGATGTTTGATTATGACAACAGTTATGGAACGTTGTCATAATTTTTAGTGCATGAGAGAGGCCTTCTACTAGACTCTCAATTCATTATACTGCCAACACATTAGTTTTTTACAGAATTTGAACTGTTCCTGGTCTAGATGAAAAGCCAGCATCATTATTTTGCCGATTTCGCTGCTTAGAAGTATTAAAATGAGATTAGTTCCTCAATTTTACCAATTAGTGCTCATGGATAATTGCATAAAGTTGAATATGACATTTGCGTTTAGATTTAGGGGTAGCTATTGCTGCTGGTTAATTTATGATTGACTATGCGAATAAATGACAGGTATATCTGCCCTGATCACGTGAATCCTGCTGAGTTTTTGGCTGATCTCATTTCAGTAGACTACAGTTCTTCTGAGAGTGTCATTGCTTCTCAGAAAAGAATAGATGGTTTCGTTGACTCGTTTGCTGAGCAGACATCATCAACTCTATATGCAACTCCACTTACCAAGCTAGATTCTAAGGTCACCACAAACTTAAGGACGAAAGCAATTACGAAAAGTAAAGGTGGTTGGTGGAGACAATTTCGCTTGCTCCTTAAACGTGCTTGGATGCAGGTAAACTAAATTGCCATTCTTCTCAGTATTATGACTATCACTCTAATGATTTGGTACCCTTCCATAATTTGTGGGAATGAGCTGCCAACTAGAAGCTGACTTCCACCATATTTTGGCAAGGTGGCATGACATGAACAACATAAATTGGTACCACATTAAGACAATTGAGAGATCAATTTGAACGGGCATGTAATATGAACTGGATTTCTTCAAAATTGATATATTGAAAACTGCCACAAACAACATACAAGAATCTGCGGACCAATGAACTTCGTATGTTTCCATAATCATCAGGACTTTCTTTCTTCAAGATGGATGACAGTTGAAGTTTTACCTTTAAATATTACCTATACGTTTGATGCTCACCCTAGTCCTATCATGTCAGCATTCTGATATCATGAAAGATACACATCCTTCTGGTTCTAGTTCTTATTTGCAGCATTTATTGTAGCAATTCAGACTCGTGATTAATTGAATTTGTGTCTGTTGTCCTCTTGGTCTTATACTGTGGCTATCAATTGATTAAAAAGGCTTCTCGTGATGGCCCAACAAACAAAGTTCGGGCAAGGATGTCTGTAGCATCAGCTCTCATATTTGGTTCTGTCTTCTGGAGGATGGGAAGATCACAGACATCAATACAAGATAGAATGGGATTGCTTCAGGTGAGAAGTGTTTTGACTTGTTTGAGGTCAATACTGTCTTATAGATGATTGCAGACAAATGAAATAAAAGTCAACTGGTGAGAATCTATGTTTGGATTTCTTTCCCTACACATAAAAGTTCAGATTTCTCTTTCTTTTTGTCTTACACACGCGCAAGCTTGCTTTATCACAACCAGTTGACATCTGTATTAAATTTTGGAAATTACTACTATTACTTTTTTTTTTTTTTTTTTTTGAGAAATGTTACTACTAGTACCTGCTTTTCCATTATCATTGGATTTTAAATGCGTTGAACTTCTAATTTTACATCCGTTTCATTTAAGAACTGTGGATAAATAGTCTGTTGAAGTATTTTGGAAAATTTGTCCTGCAATCTATATTTTACCAGTGTCCTTATTCCATCGTTGATACTCCTCATCATTATGCATTAAACTGAGTGTCTTCTTAGATCAGTCTCTCATAGGACAGGAGGAATATGGTTGTACAACATGTGGCACTGTGTTTTAGAGCCATTGCCTTTCCATAACTGTGAATTTGTGATTCTTCTTGGGTAAAAATCTCTTTTACAAAATATCTCGCTTCTTTTCCAGATGTTGTTGTTTGAACCTTTTCTTTGATAATTTTACATGCTTGATCTCGGTTCTTGGGAAACATCTTCCCCCCCCCCCCCCACCCCCTCTTTTGGGACCCAAGTGCTTATGCACTTCTGTGGTATATGTGATAACTATGCACTGCATGCATGTACATTCATGCGATCCTTCTACATTTTTTTCTAACATCAACGATAAAATGCTGATCCCCTTCCTATTGTGATTCATAGATTGTCAATCAGACTGTCAGCAACATTGAGTCAGTTTCTTACTTCAAATTTTAAACCAAACTAAATGTTTCTGCATAAAAACTTTAGACAGAACCTGCAACTCCTGTATTGGGCCTCTCATATATTGCCTTTTCTTTTTTGTTTGGCTGTCTTGTTTAGGTTGCTGCTATAAATACTGCAATGGCTGCACTTACAAAGACTGTAGGTGTATTTCCTAAGGAACGTGCAATTGTTGATAGAGAAAGAGCTAAAGGGTCCTACTCATTAGGACCATATTTACTCTCAAAATTGCTAGCTGAGATCCCCATTGGAGCTGCATTCCCCTTGCTCTTTGGTACCATTTTGTACCCCATGACTCGTCTTCACCCAACAATATCAAGGTGAGTTTTGGTATTGATAACAATAAGGTCCTTCTCAGTTTGTAGAATTCATCTTTAGAATGTTCCTTGCCATTAAAAGATTTGAATTCTCCCTGTGGTGGAAATTACATCTTGAGACCTGATCACCAGAATGATGTTTGACAATACTTACCATCAAATATTACATGCCATCATTTTTTTGGTTGGGAAATTGTACACGCAACTGCGCTGCCTATGCTTATGTGAGAACGAGTTTTAGATCACGTGCATTGCACGTGGAGATTAATTCAAATCAAGGAAAGAAATAATACAAATACCTTATATATAATACTTTTATATTAGAGTTTCTAATTATAATGGGATTCTATATGATTTTGAATTAGCTAGAATTCTAATATAAAATTATTTAAGTATGAAAATACTAAATTATTATTATAACCTTAAATAATAATCTTTAATATGGATATATTCGGCAATCCATATTTTGTAAGAAACATTCACACTTTTATATAGGTAATAGATGTATATACCCCGCTCATGAATATTGTAGATGATTTATTATTTCTTCTTCATGATTATGCCAAACAAGTTAACTTGACTATTATGCTGCAAGATAGTGATTTACAGAATAGGTTAGAATTCTAGTGTTTCAAAAATAGTTGGTCATTTCTTGTGTTTCATCTGGAATCTTGATGAGGCTTGTGATTGCTGATGTCTTTTGTAAAAAATTGTGGAATTTATTTGCCTTCTATGAGTTCTATCAAATCAACTTTGCATTACTTGAGGAACTGTTCTTTCTTCCCTATCTCATACATTTTAGAAGAGCAAAGATTTTATGGAAATACCGTTTTATACGTTGTGATCCCTTGGCACAGGATGTGAAATGAAATTGTTGGGTTAGGTTAAAAATTGTTTTATGAGACTAAGAGGTTTTACTTCTTAGGTTTGGGAAGTTCTGTGGAATTGTAACAATTGAGTCCTTCGCCGCATCTGCAATGGGTCTGACTGTTGGGGCAATGGCTCCAACCACTGAAGCAGCTTTAGCCTTAGGACCATCGCTGATGACAGTTTTCATTGTATTTGGAGGCTACTATGTTAATGCAGAAAATACACCAATCATCTTTCGCTGGATCCCTAGTGTTTCTCTTATCAGATGGTAATTGCATTTGTAATTTTGCTTCATTTATTTTTAAAGAAGGTTGATTCTGTCCTTCCTCAATGATATACTAAAGAGTTTTTATTTTGCTGCTCTTACTTCCAGGGCATTTCAAGGACTTTGCATCAATGAATTTAGTGGCCTTCAGTTTGATCATCAGAACTTGTTCGACATTCAATCTGGTGAACAAGTGAGTGAAGACCTTGAAAATTTATATTTAAAACTTTTCTTGCCTTGTTCTGGTCATGACAATAGGTAACTCTACATTTCTGTGTCAGGTAACTACATTTCTGTCAATTTATCAGTTCACTAAATCTGGACTTTTCCATTTTCTTATCTTTTCAGGCACTCGAACGGCTTTCCTTCGGAGGTAGTCGGATTAGAGATACTGTAATAGCTCAAAGTAGAATTCTACTCTTTTGGTATTACACTACTTACCTTCTCTTGGAGAAAAACAAACCCAAGTACCAGCAACTTGAGCCACCGCCTGGCAATCAAACACTAACACAAGTAAAGCTTGAGCCTCTTGAAATTGAGCCCGAGGAACCATACGAGCTGCCTGATTATCCCGTTCCTGAACAAGGTAAACCCAACCAACCACTTCAATCTCCTCCCTCTGAACCACTTAATCTATTTGGGCTAGAAGGTTTCTAATTGCTTGGGATGTTAATGATGTTAATGTGAGGTGTGCCACTTGCTATTATTGATCTCATACAGGTGCTAATTCGGAGACGATACTTGTGCCATAGAGAAGGTATCATGCAATTTAGGGAGCTAATAAACTATTTTAGGAGAACATCAATATAGTAAAATTGCTTACAATGATGGTTGTGTACTCAGAAATTATTCAAAGCTTGAGAACTCCATCTGGGATTGCCTGCAATGTTATTTAAGGCATCACCAATATTTGGTAAATACAAGACTTGTTCCCATGTAAAAGTCATGCTTGTAGTTGCAGAATATTTCGTGACTAGAATGGCAATAATCTCAGGGACGAAGCCAGGATTTGTGAACAAGGGGGCGAAATAATTTTTTTGGGATATTTATCAAAGTTTTTGAAATTTGAAGGTGGCGAAATCTATGTTTTCAACTACAATTACATTGTATTGTATATACACAGTAATTCTGTCGGAAATTTTGAGGGGCCGCCAGTCCTCCCCTAGCTCCATCTCTGAATAATCTATAAAACACACACAGATATTTACATTTTCCATCTAAATGTAATGTAATAAAATATTATATATATATATATATATTTTTTTTTTTTTATTAATGAGTTAGAGGGAATGGGAAATGAGGAAATAAAGACTAGCAAATTGTATAATTTAGGTTTGAATTTTAGTTATCAGAATTTTGACATTTATAAATGTAAGATACCGTTTGAATTACAAGATTCATGGCAAAACTAAGCCAGCTTTTGCTTGATTTTGTGTATTGGAGGGCGGTGCAGGTGGCTTGAGGTAGGGTGGGAGTTTTTTTTCAATTAATTTTAAATGAAATATTTTTTTTCTTTTAATATCTAATTTTAATGTACTTATTTCGTTTCATAAAAATAAGCTTGTAGATTATTTTCGTCAGTTCCATAAAGATAGACTTTTTGTTATATTAATACGGTTTTTAATTTGTAATTTCATATATACATTTTAGCTCACTGTTAAACTAATACACTTCAGCTCACTGTGTACTTTTTGAAACAAGAAAATGTTACATTCAATTTTAAAATTAATGAAAGATAATGGTATAATTGGAACTTCAAGTATTTTTTTAATTTGTGTGAAAATAAAAGTATGCCTATTTTTGTGGGACCGAAGGAGTATAATATATTAATTTTATAAATTTCATTATTTTTAATTTTTATTTATATAGTATATATAACAAAGCTAAATATCAAATCTAAAAGGTTTACATTTTGATGTATGAGTTTTTGTATTGATTTGTAGAAGTTTTAGCTATTGTAATAACTAAAATGTGAATTAAAAGAAAAAACGTTTTAAGTTACATATTTTACGAAATTAGAAATACAAAGTAAAAATGATAAATAAAATAAATTTTTTTCCCCTAAAAGTTGGATTATTTGAGAATTTTTTTACAAACTTTTAATGTAAAGATCTGGTTTATTTGTCTTCATTCAAAGACAGAGCATGTTGTTAAACCCAATTTCTCTCTTTTTTTTTTTCTTCTTCTTACGAATTTGGAATATTTGAGTTTCTAGTGTTGATTGAACTAGAATTTTCAACGAAAATATATTTGTCGGGTTATAGTCGTGAAAATTAATAAAATACTTGTTCATTGTTTTTAAATAAAATAACTTCTCAAGTATAAAAAACAATAATTTTATACTTTTTTAAATTATTAAATTAAATTCAATGGAATTATAATCCAACTGACCATAACCTCTTTTCATTTACTTCTGCTCCTTTTCCCCTACAATCACATGTTATAGCTTTTAGAATAAGTTTGTCGTCTGTATTTTTCAGCAAGGTTAGTTTTTTCTCAATTTTGTTACCCTATCTAGACCCTAACTTTACTCTCACTTGAACCAATCTTTGTATACATATATATATATATATATGGCTTCATGACTAGTAACCGTTATCAATATTCTCATTTGATCTCTAATTCTTTTTTAGAATATTTCCTGTAGATCAACAATTTGAAGTTTTTTAATTTCATGTTTGGAAAGACCACATTATCAATTAACCCAGTCCCAGTATTAGTAATATGAATCTGAGATTGATCTTGTTCGCAACACTATCAATAATTCGAACTCATTCTATACAACACATTCAAATAGCATATTTTCATCATTTCATTAATCAATATCAATATCAATATCAATATCAAGTATAAAATTAAAGAATAGTGGTGAAGGTAAAATGTATGGATGTATATAGTCTAGAGAGGTAGATAGGCATAGCTGTGCACCAAAAAGCTCAAAGAAAAGGCTGAACATGACTCTTTACTGCTCATCATATTCACTCTTTTTTCCCAAAGAAGCAATATTACAGGTAAGCTTTCAAAGGATACATGAATTTCAACAAATCATATCAAATCTTTTAGTCATATACAATTATATATTACATTAATTTATTGAATGAAGAATGTTGATACTCAAAATTGATATGCAAATTATACTTTATATAGGTTATAGAAATTAAGTTATTAATAACTTGACCAAGATACAAATATAAATAGTGATGTCATTTTATGCCCATCGATCTCATGCCTTCATGTGAATTGAATAGAAGATCATAGAATGTAAAATAAAACACTTCATAAGTTAATAAATTAATTTGAGTAATTTCGAAATTTACATAAAATTAGACATCATATCTTTGAAGGAAAAAAAAAAAAAGAAATAAAAAATTTGGTGATCTTGCTGTAAATGAATGAATATATGCAAGATTGATTGCTCGATCCATCAAAAAAATTTGTAACTAACCAAAATTTTGAGGAAAACAAAGAGTTGGAAAACAATAAGTAGACATGCAATCAAGGCATGAAGTTATATATAACTACATAATATTTATAGTTATAATTTATACCTCTGCATTAATATTCTCGAATCAAAACATAACCCTACTGAAAATATTCAGTTTAATCTTCAATCTTATCCCTCTCATATTCAAAGCCCTTTTCAGTCTCCATTACAAGAACTTGAAACCTGCAGCTTCATGCACAATATTTAGTTAGCAAATATATTGCATCCATAACGTTTAATTTACAGATTAATTTAAACAAACAAATAATGAATAAAACCCATAAAACCACAACACGTACATAATTTTAAAAAAAAAAGAAAGAAAGATCAAGAAAATAGAATTAGTGATATTGGATAAAAAAAAAATAGATAGGGAGCTCCCTTCAGTCCAAGACGTGACAGGAAAAACTGAACACAGCTCCAGCATCGTTGGATCAAAAACCCATCAGAGATGGAATTTGATGAGTTCATGGACCAACGAGTCAGCAGCTGAGTTTTCAGCTCTCTATCTGCCTCGGACTGGACTGAAGGAAGCTCCTTAATTTATTTACTCCCTTATTACAAACCCTAACCAATTTATTTGAAAGATGAATGAGTTATAATCAAAACCAAGATTATATATGCATGGTGTATAAATAGGAGAAGATTTTTAGATAAAAAATATCAGGAGACATGAAAATCTAAGGTGGGATGACAAATGGATTTAGTGCAGAACGTAAAGCAGTGAGATTTTGCTGATCAGTTTGTGATAGATATATAGTACTAGTTGTGCGTTGTACATATATACATATATAGATATATGATCTGTGGAGGGAAGATGATGTTAGTACAAGAGTATAGTGATGATGGTGATGGTGACGATGATTTGAAATTGGACAAGTCTCTTATAACTTCGTACACTTTTAACACATCTAATCAAACAGCTGTCAGCTGTGCATGGCGCATCATACAATGCAAGAGTCAAGAGAGAGATAAAGTTGGGTACTGTTATTGCATTACACTAGCTTCTACTTCTTACTAAGAAGTTCTTAGTATTCCATAATCGGCACCAACTTTTCATTACCAATAATAGCTATCTAGGGTTTTCATCCCTCTATTCTATCAAGATTAAGGATATTTCTTAGATCTTCATCACTAACCATCTCACTATCTAAGTACAATTATAGAATGTCATTTGGAACATCAAACACTACTCATTTTGGATATCGCTCCTAACTCTTCTGCTTCATTTTAAGTGTGGTCTCCAAACTTAGGTTTTGTCATACCACCATTTTTTACTTATTCATTTTACCCTTCATTCCAACTTTCATCTCTTTTTGTTCCAAATTTGACTTTTTATTACATGGACATCGGAACTGATAATGTGAATTTCTCAATTTCGCGGACAAACTCAGACATAAATTAACTTTTTGAGCAAAATAGGACCTAAGTAGTGATAGAAAATTGGACCAATAAAAATTGAGAATTAGAAAAAAAAAAAAATCAGATGGTGGAAGGATGGGAAGAAAGGGGAAAGGTGATGAAAGTTTGTTTAATTCAAATCCCACTATTTTAGAGGCCACATTGCATAAAAACAAATACATTATTGTGTATATTGATAAGGTTAATTACCACACATAGCTTATGTTCTATATGCTGATATATATTATAGAAATTTATTATCATTTTATATATAAGCTATTTAAATGAAGAAGAAGTAAGCGTCAATGTACTTTTTATAACCCAAGAAATATTAAAATGTAAAAACATTGAAAAAAAAAACCATATGGGTTTTAAGTTATTAGTAAATATATGAGGGTTACATTAGAATTAAAATTTATAATTAATTAAACTTTGTTGCACGAACAAATCCATGCATGATCAAACTACATTCACGGCCATCAAATATCATACCTACTTCTGTAGTATTTGTGAGAATTTTTTTTTTTCCATAATTTGTTTTTACACGCAATATTGGTGAAATAAAATAGAACATGAAAATATAATATTAATAAACAATTGAAACAATAATCTATGGGGACAAATGAATTACTTATTAATTGATTGCACGTGATATTGGGAACGAGACTTTTATGTGGACCCATAACCAAATATGACTAAATTACATTTGTCTTGAAAGTTAAGCTTGTATGTGGAATGAAGTTAGTTCCATTTTATTGAAATTGCATCAAAATCTTATACGAATTCGATACAGTGCTTGGTAAAATTTGCAGTGTCAATTTGAGATAAAAGTTGTATTGTTTGTCGAATGAATGTACCAAAATCTTGTGAGCGATACAACGATTCATAGTAAATCTAGACTTCTACACTTTTGTAGTCACTGAAACTTATAACAAGACTGGGGTTTTAGGTACCTACCTAGTCTAACAAAAATACACATTAATTTTTGGAGTGAGATATTATATTACACTTTTTATGTTACATCTTCTAAAAGATTGGATTGGGTAATCACAACAAAAATCTATTGAGTGATGAGTGACAATCTAGGTCTTTAATTAGATATGTTAACGAAAAATAATATTGTTTGTCTTGATTAATTTAATTGACTATCATGCATTTTAATTTCTTGATTTGAATATTTAACTATAATTAAATTGATATTATATATATATATATATATATATATATATATATATATAGATAAACACACAATTAATACACATATACCCACATTTTTATATATAGACATTTATCAAGGATCATCTATATGGGTGAAGATAGGGTTATGCACGGTTTGGGCTGATCTAGAGATCATATAGAATTCTTTGGAATTGAATTGAAATTTTGGAATGTTTCAATGCATAGATTTATTGATATATATATATATATATATATATATATATATTAGGAAGGAGATTGGTTTGGACGTTTGGCTCGGATAAAACAAACAATTGGTTTGAATAGAGGAACAAAGACCGTTAAAATAATTAAATTAATAACACACCAAGAATTAGCCGAACAACAAAAACTTGGCTAATATAGCACTCCTATGAAAGCATCTAACAAATCTAATTTTATAACCTGATGATGTGATAATGAACAACAAAATACATACTCTGATATTTTAACAAAATGGAATAGTACATAATTTTTTTGTAAATTTATTAAATTATTAATTTATGATATCAATGAGATTGTAGAGTTACACATAAGATGTTTAAAACAATATATTACCTGACTATTTTATTAAATTTATTAATGAGAGGTTTTATTGTAGGCATAATATACTTACGTTGGATGAAAACTGAAAATTTTGAATCGTACACGATAATGGTTTTGAACAAAACCTAAGATGCAAATTTACAAATTTGTGAATAAAGAGGGTTTTGAAATAAAGGGTGAGTGTTGATAATTCTATGAAACCAAAGTACAGATGTTTAGTTGAGTCTATCTCAGTGGATAATTAGTAAATATCGAAATGAATATATGTTTGACCTAATAATAAAAAAGTAGGAAAGTTGCATAATAGAGTAGTACACAAGTAGGAAAAATATCAAACAATACGATGACACAAGTATGGGAAACGTTGTTGAAGAGGCAAAGCTGGTTGGTTCTTGTCGTAATAATTTTCCTATTAGGAAGAGACAATGAAATGAAATCAAAGTTACCTCAAAGTTTGCAAGAAACCTTATTCACACAACTACTTAAATAAACATATATATATATATATATATATATTTTTTTTTTTGATCTTCAGAGAGAGAGAGAGAGATGTATATAGCAGAGGTGAAGAGAAGAAAATGCAGATATTATTCCCTGTTTGGGTGAAACTTTGGTTAAATTTTCCAACACCAATTGATGGTTGGAATGACTCATCTTCGAATGGTCATTTCATTTGTCAACTCATTTAGCCCTTTCTTCTTTGCCTTTTACTCTCCTCCAATATTCTCTGCCACGTTGCTCTTTCTTATTTTAATTAGCTTTTTTTTTTTTTTCATAATATATATTTTTTGTTTCATTTTATTTAATTTCTTGTAAATTTTGTCCCTCTTTTTTCTCTTTAAATTTGTAAGAAATTTGTAGAAAATAAAAAAGGAGGGAAGTAATTCAATCTGATTTGTTTCACCACCAGCTTCTACGTTATAAAATTTTATATTTGATTAAAATTGATTATATTTGATTAACTTTTCTTTTTTTAAATATTATATATAGAATAATATATATACCTAAGATTGTTGTCATTTTATAAAGATCTGCATATGCGCGCAAAAAATTTATAAGTGGGGCCATCCAATTTATATCTATATAAGAGGAGTATAATTATCAAAACTCACAATTTTATCATTTCTCCTTCTAAAAATGTCAATTCAATATTGTGGCTAATAATTTTTTTTTTAATTAATACTTTTGTCAAGAAAAATTGATCATGTTATTTAGAACTATTTTCCCATGTAATAATTTAATTTTTTTTTAATTTTATTTATTTTAATTACTTAATGTCTAGAATTAATTTCATTATCAATTTTAAAGTTAAAGAAATTTTAAGATATTTTTTCAATTATGGAAAATATTGTATATAAATAAATATTTCAAAATTTATATCGTTAATTGATTACTTTTAACCAACTCCAAAAATTTGGCTTATTAAATTATCTATCGAGCCATGAAAAAAATTCAACAAAAGATAGAAACAAATACAATGTAAGCTTTCAAGTTTTTAATTCTTGTTTTTTTTAGTTAACTTTAATTACTTAATGTCTAGAAATATTCCTATTATCAATTTTAAAATATTTTTTTGTAATTATTGAGAAATGTTCTATATAAATAAATATTTCAAAACTTATATTGGTAATTGTTCACTTTTAATTAACTCAAAAAATTATTGGCTTATCAAATTATCTATCGAACTATGAAAAAAATTCTACAAAAGTAAACTTTCAAGTTCGTTGTTTAAATTATTTATAAATTTTATATTACAACTTTTTAATATTATCAAATATAACTTAGAATGATATTTATAATTTATGTTATTTGATTTCAGAATAACACGCAACCCAAAAAAAAAACTTAAAAACACACGAGAAATATGCAAAGGGTGGGGGAGGGAATTCAGGTAAACTCTACTTTACGCAACGATTTTTTAAAATTATAAAATATAACTTTAAAAATCAATAAAGATATAAAAAAATATATTTATATATTATATAAAGTTTGAAATAATAAAAAATATACAAATAAATTTTTAATATAACAACTTTATTATATAATTATAAATTGTATTTATTACTATAATAAATGATAAACAGCGCATCGCGCGAGGTGAATTACTAATTTTCTTTCACCGGAACCATTGTGGACAGTTGATATATATAATATATGAATAATGTGTAATTATATGGTAATTATTACATGAAGTATTATCAATTATGTTTTATATATAGCATCAATTCAATTCATAATGCTATAGTAGTAACATGAGCTCATTGAAACCTGAAAGTATCACTGCTATTTCAGTTATTTACATTTACTCTTTTCTTTAGAGAGGGGGGGGGGGGTGATTGACATTAGTATTGGAAAAACTGATTGAGAACAAGTTTTTAAGGTTATGCATAATTGAGATAGGGCCAATTTGGGGGATCCAACAAGTAAAATAGCCCAACTAAAGGCCTGTAATGGATAAGGTCCACTGGAGTAGCCTAAGGCCCAGTTTGTTCTTAACAAGCTACCAAGTCCATTAACTTTTTTATGGATCTAAATAGTATTGTAATTATTTCAGTAATAGATTTTTATTGGCATGTATATTTTTCCTCCTCCAACATAATTTACAACAAATAGTTATTTTTACTTCTGTAGTGATGTATCATATCATTTCCACTCAGAAAAAGTCAGATTTTAATTTTAATATTTAAATAGTTTCATTAGAGTAGAATTCAGGAGTTCAAACTTCGATCTGAAAAGATCTTTTTTTTTTACCTTAATAACAAAATTACTAAATGCAACTTTTAGAAAGAAGTTTGATATTCATTTTTGTTTTGTGAAAAAGTTTTAGTTTTATTTATCTTCATAATAGTTTACCATCATAAAACGATAAATTGTAACTACATTATCCAACTAAGAATAAATAAATCACTATTATAAAAAATTAACGGTGTAAAAAAAATATTTGCACTCCAACTTCAAATCATTATTGAAAAATTAAAGTTTTTACTTTAAAACATATAAATTATGATCAAATCCCATGAGTGATTATAAACTAGTGTAATAATATAGATGAAAATATTGTTGTTTATACTTATTTAATAAATAAATAAATAACACAAAAAACACAAGATAGATATAAAAAAACCATAATAATATAGATGAAACTGTTGAAACCTAGATTATAGAAACTGTTGTCATATAGCTAGCTAGAACAATAGAATATTATGTAGACATGCTCCTCGAGCCACAAGAATCAGACAAGGTTGTATAATATCTTTATCATCTCGGATCATGCATCCTAGCTAATTAATACCTAGAAACTACTACTCATTTTATAATTTTCTATTTAATTTACACAAATAAACCAGCTAGCTCGATGATAAAATGTATAAACCGATGACAACAACATTTTAAAACCTTAATGATGCATGACATGTGTGGGAATATCTTGTGTTTACATTGCTAGCTACACCATATTTTAATCCTACGAATCCAAGTTAAAAATAATATTATTGAGGATACAACAATATATAAGTATTGGCATTGCAATGATTCCATTAAGATAGGTACTGCACATTAAGGTATTGAAGTAACAATTATAATTTGTAAAATAAAAAATATATCAAGAATATTATAAATAATTACAAATTTTATTGGGTTTTTTTATTTTATTCTTAACAAATGGATCAAAATTTAGGAGACCTTATAGAACACAAATGCTATTCAGTGATGATTGGAATATGCCTGGTTTGTTGTCACTTTAATTTATAAATAAATGTTGGGAGGTCAATGATTTTGATTCCATTCATATTCCCCTATCCCTCATACACAAATATATTATATATTTATATAGGGTTAATTAAAATTAAAAAAAAAAAATTGGTGCCATGTTTCGCTTACCACATAAATTTTTATTTGTCACAATGTTGGTTGTGAGTTATGAAACATAAAGATATGAGATGATATTATCTAGATAAATTCAATAATTGTTGCGCGACAATTAGATATAATAAAAGAAAGTTGACTTATTAATTCAACTTTTTAAAATTGACGATGACTTATATTATTACAATTAAAATTCATGTTGTAATTAAAATTTGATGTAATAATAATTCATGTTGCAATTAAAATTGATCAAAGTCAGGATTTATTTTATTTTATTTACTAGCATGCGTGTATAGTACCTATGAAGCTATCTTGAACCTTTTCCTTTTCCATTATATTTTGAATCATATATAATGCATAATAACTATTTTCAAGAAAAGTTATGTATATATTTTAAAGTTTCAATCAAAGAAAGTTATATATTTTGATTTTAAAAAAAAGATATATATATATATATATATATATATATATATATTTAAAATAGTTATTTAGCTATCATTTGAAAACGTCGTGAAATATAACTTGCAACAATACTTTTTATTCCAAAATAAATATCAAAATAAAATTACAATAAATATACATGTGTTCATATTCTTAATACATAATTTCATTTACCAATCTCAAATTAAATAATATATTAAATATACTTAGATATGGATCCATCAATCTATTAGCAAGATTTAAACAACGTAAATATTTTGTGATGGATAGAAGTATTATTATTGTAAGTATATTTTGTGCAGAATCCCACAGTCCCCATTTGTGAATTTCTGCACAAGATTTTCTTCTTCTCCTTCTCCTCTCTTGTCCTATAAATACCTCAAAACCCTAGTGGTTTCCCATCTCCCCTGTTTCTCCACCGCACATTCCGAATCTCCTTTATAGCCATCCAATCTCTTATCTCTCTATATGGTCTGTGATAAATACGAGCTCGGATTGCTGCCATGGCAGTAGCCTACCCACATTTCCTCGTTTCTGAAGCAGCAACCGCCGAGCCACCACCAATGGTCACCCCCGCCGCCACTCTCACACAAGACGATTTGAAAAGAATCGCCGCCTATAAAGCCGTGGAGCACGTCCAATCCGGCATGGTCATCGGCCTCGGCACCGGCTCCACCGCCAAGCACGCAGTGGACCGAATTGCAGAGCTCCTACAACAGGGGAAGCTGAAAGACATCGTCGGCATAGCCACCTCGGTTAAAACCCTCGAACAAGCGGTTTCACTCGGTATCCCTCTCTCGGATCTCGATTCCCACCCGATTGTCGATCTATCCATCGACGGGGCGGACGAGGTCGACCCGGATTTGAACCTAGTCAAAGGGCGGGGAGGTTCGTTGTTGAGAGAGAAGATGATCGAATCCGCCAGCAACAAATTCATTGTCATAGTCGATGAATCCAAACTGATGCCCTACATCGGAGGTAGTGGATTGGCTATGCCGGTGGAGGTTATACCCTTCTGTTGGAACCATTCGTTAAACAGGCTCGTCGCCCTGTTCGCCGGAGCCGGCTGCGTCGGGAAGCTTCGGAGATGCGGCGACGGCGGCGAGGCGTATGTTAGTGATAACGGGAACTACATAATTGATCTGTATTTTGAGAGGGACATTGGAGATTTGAATGAAGCGAGTGATAAAATCCTGAGACTCCCTGGTATTGTTGAGCATGGGATGTTCATCGGATTAGCGAGTTCGGTGATTGTCGCCGGCGTTAATGGCGTCACTGTGAAGACCAAAGTCGGAAAAGAATTGGTGGTTGATTTTTTCAGTTATAATGATTTGAGGAATGGGTTTTAGGGTTTAATGAGGAATGGTGTCGGGGGTTATTTTGGGAATTTAATTTTTGGGAATTTAATTTTTGGGAATCTATAGATGCTAAATCTGATTGTTTTAGTATTTATTAATGGTGGAAAAAGTAGAAGATGCTAATATCACAACATATCTACGTGGAAATTGTTTTTGTAAGAATTTTTCATAGCTTTATCCATCAGTTAAATTGTTTGGATCAATTAAATTAGCTATTATTTTGGAATTTGTTGAGAGTATATACAATTGCTGAGAAGTTTATTACCTTACATTAAAATCATATATTGTGAAAATAAATTTCAGTTTATAATACTATTAAAAAGAATGAAAATATTTATGTCATAACTTCAATTGAAGTACTTTTTATTTTTATTTTTTATATAAGGATAAATTGAACGATTTAAAATAAGAGGTATAATAACTTTTTAATAGTCTAAAAATAAAAATTAACTGATTTATATAATTTTATTATTTTTCTATCATAATTTAAGTGAAAATTTTAAAATAACTCTTATACTCACATGTATATAGTGTAATATTATTAATATATATAATTTATGTCTTATCAATAAGAATAAAATTGTTATATTTTTAATTTTATGGTATATATATATATATATATATATATTGTAGTACAAACATAATTTACTATTTTACTTACGGTATAAAGAGATGCTATCTCTAAAATAAAATGGAGGAGATTATAGACACTTAAAAATATCAAACACATTCTAAAAATTGTATTTTGATATTTTTCATATTTCAAGAAATGGGGTGGGTTTAGAAAGGTTTGAGGGTGTGTACAGAAACGAAATAAAGAAAGTATAATAAATAAAGAGAAAATTTTATTGAGTCACTGAGTCACTTATTCCTCCAGTCCTCCGCCATTTACTCCCGCCTTCTTCGTCTACAAGCACCCATGTGAGAACCCCGCGCCAGATTCTCTACATACAGTTATGTGTATGTATATCCATGTGGATGAGATCTTTCATTATGAGGTTCTCACTCAGATTATCTGCTCTTCACTCCCATTTTAAAACCAAAAGCCCTTTAAAAACTGCGGGAAGACAATGGGAATTGCGGTAACCCAAGGACTGTAAAAGATGATACTTTATCACAAGCAACGATTGCAGTTCTTGAAGTGAGATTTGATGCTGCAAGAAAATGGAACGGAGGGCTCTTTCGTTCTTGATTACTCTCTCCATTTTCTTGACCTCATTTCCTGTGCTCTCCCACACCGCAGATCCTTTCAAGTACAATTTAGGTTGGTTAAGGTTAATCTATTGACACATTCTTGCAAATTATATATTGAGGTTTTGCAACTGTAATTTGAAGCCTTTTATTTTTCATGTTGTTTAGTTGTTAATTGGTTATTTCTGGTAACTCCTTTTTATTACAATTCTTCTTTTTGAAGTTATTGATCTCAAAGGAGAAGTTGAGCTATGAGGGATCTTTTGTTTCGATTTGAATCTGCATTTTGTGTTGCACTTTGATTGAATTTGGGTTATTCTCTGTAAGATTTAGTGGTGTAATTTTATTTTTACTGGTCATGATTTGAATTTACATGCTATGCTTATTGTTTGAGCTTGTGGATCTTTATTTTTCTGTCTTAATAGAAATGTGCTGCATTTTTCAACAATGCAGTTTTGAATTTCGTTCTTTTCTCTTCATGTTGGTTTCTTGTGATCCATGAGTAAACTGAATGTAGGAGAAGAGAGTCTAGCATCATGGAATGATGAAATTGTGAGCTCAAATGATGACGATCCAGGGAGTAGCGATGATGTGAGCACACTTGTGTTGGCTGAGAACAGAACAAAGAGGCCTGATTTTCTTTCCAGGTTTCATAAATACAGAGGTGGATGGGACTTTACCAATATACATTACTGTGCCGTAAGCACTTTTCTGCTTCACCATTTTTGCCTGACTTAGCTAGCTTTTCGAATGTGCTTTTGTCAGAGGGGCATATGCTGGTTATCGGATATAATCCAGACCATCTAGCTCTGCATATAGAAATATGTTGTGAGCTATGCATAATGCATTCAAGATGTAAAGATATTTTGCACATTCTATTGGACACAACACGACTGTTTTGTAAGCTATCAAATAAGCAAGGAGAATGTCTAGATTCTTAAAGTGAGATAGATGGTCAGAATGTAGGTCATAATGATGACTCATGGCCTATCAGTTTGTGTCATGAAACTTTCATAGATTCAGGAAACACATCTGTTTGGATCTGAACTTATAACTCACATTCAAGTGAAATTGGGTTTCTGTACCGATCTTGTTCTTTCTCCCCTTGTTTCAGTCAGTTGGATTTACAGGCGCAGCAGCTTTTATCATTTCAATGTTATGGTTTATTTCTTTCGGGCTGGCTCTTTTGGTGCACCATTTCTGCGGATGGAAATTAAACTTCAGAGGCAAAGAATCAATCTGGTCCCTTAGGATATGTCTTTTACTACTCATTATCTTTACCAGTGGTGCAACGTAATAATCCAGGCTCACACTCTTTTGTTAATTAATGAATGCCAGTATTGGATTTTATTTTGTTAATCTAAACTCATTATCTCTCTCTGTCTCCAGGATTGGATGTATTTTACTCTCTTTAGGACAGGATGAATTCCATCGAGAAGCATTGGGCACTCTCAGCTATGTCGTAAATCAGTCAGATTACAGAGTTCAAATACTCAGAAATGTCTCGGAGTATATGTCTCTGGCAAAAAACTGTCAATGTAGCCCAGATTTTTCTTCCTTCTGATGTCAGAGATGATATAGACCAGTTAAATACGGACTTAAATTCTGCTGCAGATATGTTGGAGCAGAACACTAACGAAATCTCAATCCATATACGGGAAGTCTTCATGCAGTGTATGATTTTACCAAATTTTATGGTTCATGTTATTTTTCACCCATTTTTGAATGGTTGATAACCAAGATTACTTATTACGGGCGATCAGCACTAATCATTATTGCAGCCATGATGCTTCTCATATCAATTCTAGGTCTTGGTATGTATTGCCATTGAATTGCTCGCTTGCCTTTTAACATTTTAGCTTATGACTTTCTACTTTTTCATCCCAGTTCTGTCTATCCTTGGCCATCAACAAGCAATACACATGTGAGCTTTGAAGTTATATAACCCTACCCGGTTATATAATCTTGATAAATCTTGTTCCTCAATTCTCTCAAAACTCATTACACTCATGCAGATTTGTCATCAGTGGATGGTTACTTGTGGCAGTTTCATTCATCCTCTGTGGAGTTTTCGTGATTCTGAACAAGTATGAATAAAACACGTAATTTTGATACAGATTAGTAGTACTATTTTCTAGTGGGCTGAAAAGGGTATTTAACGATTTTCTATTCTGTGTTTCAGTGCAATAACTGATACCTGCATGGCCATGGGGGAATGGGTGGAGAATCCTCACGCAGAAACTACGCTAAGCAACATTCTTCCTTGCTTCGATCAGAGAACCACCAACCAGACCCTGTTCAAGAGCAAACAAGTGATCACTGATATTGTGAACATTGTTGATGGATTCATCAACTACGTTGCCAACTCAAACCCACCTCCCCGGGCCGCTTCAATTTACTACAACCAATCAGGTCCATTGATCCCTCAGCTCTGCTATCCATACAACCCCAATCTGCAAGACCAGCCATGTGCAGCTCAAGAACTTTCCATGGAAAACGCATCTCTGGTAAGCACTCCATATTTCAGCATTCTCTCCTACATAATTTAAAACCACTCTCCTTTCCACAGGTTTGGCAGAACTTTACATGCCAGGTGTCTGCATACGGGCTTTGCAGCAATGTTGGGAGGTTGACACCGGACATGTACTCACAGTTGGCAGGTGCTATAAATGTTAGCTATGCTCTTGAGCATTATGCTCCGTTTCTGCTGAGTTATCAGAACTGCAATTTTGTACGTGATGCTTTTAGAAATATCACGTCGAGCTATTGCCCTTTGTTGGAGCGATATCTTCGGATTGTGGATGCAGGGTTAGCGATGATCTCAGTGGGAGTGATGCTAAGTCTTGCTCTCTGGATTCTATATGCAAACCGCTCCCAAAGGGAGGAAGTGTTTGCTAAGCTTTCCTTGCGAGTCAGAGGTGGCTGGAATGGCATTCCAAGAATTGGAACTTAGACTACATCTTGGAATGTGTCTCACTTCTTTTTTAACTTAATTTGCAAATGGTGTTTCATTTCGTATTTCATTACCATCAGCTCCATTTGCTATAATGGATTAGAGAATTATCAAATGGAGTGAAGCACCATTTCAAACTTCAAGTTAAAAGGATTATTGCGATTGTAGTGAGATGCAAATCCAGCAATAATTCAATAAATATATTTTTGATCAAAGCATTTAGTTTGGTATGTATAGAATTTATGACAATTTATTTAGGGAAAAAAGTTTTAATCTCTTAACTTTGGCGATTTGAATTTTTAGTTCTGTATCTGTTCACTTTCTTTTGTAGACATAAGTAATGTGAAAATTCTTGATTTTTAGTTTGATTAGATACAGTAATATATCAAAGTAAGATGCTTGTTTATTTGATATCCTAACTACATTTTATTCTAGTTATACAGTAATAAATATCTAGAAATTCATGTTGATAAGTAAAAGTTATATTAATTCACCAATAGTAAAATAATAAAACAAAATCAAATATTATTCTATATGATTGTAAATAGATAATTGAATTATTATTGTAGAGTTAGAGAAATTTAAAAACTTATTTTCCACCTTATTTTCTTTGAGATTCTACTAGCTCATCCACTTATTGAATTCTTGATAGCCTACACAACAATTTTTTGTATTAACAATTTAGAGTTGAAGGCTTTACACAGAGTCAACAACTACTTCCTTAACCTTTCAAACTGTCATACCCTTTCCTCAGATTCTGTTCTAAACAGATTCTGGGACTCACATAGTCAACAAGAGCAACAGGAAAAAAAAAAAAGTTAGCTCACCAATAAAGACAATGACATCAGTCATAAATTTCTTTAAATTTTTTGATATGCATTTGTTCTGTACAAGTGCTTCATACTGAGGTGCTTAACTAAATCCCACCTCAAATTCTGAACTCTTTTTTTTCTTTTCAATAATTGAAATTTGTTCCAGATTGTATAACATCTGGAAGGTGACACTTTTAAACAGAAATGTAGCAAAGCCTTCTTTAGCCCCCCTTCAGTTTACTGCAATAATATGCGGCTGGGACACGGTCAATGGATTTGATTCTTCATCAGACGAGGAAGTTGTTAGATCAGCCTGTTAAAATCACCATTCAAAGTGGATGTACATTAGATTATGTTTTTTTGGGTGTTTCTGTTTCCTTGTTTCTTTCAAGAACTCAACAATGGAGGGGAGAAAGCTATTTGGATTACCTGTTGCTGTCTGCGACGTATGATGGAAGTCACTGCTTTCAGTATTATGCAAATTGGCAGAATGATACCCGAAATTCGTAGCATTAGAAGCTGTTACATGTTCAGAGGAATCAGAAATCTTATGGAGTTCACAATTACAATGCTTGGAATTTGCATTGCTCATATGTTGGATCTTACCATGATCAATGGCAGAGAATAATTCCCGGCTCGACTAACAATCACTGGAAGAGTATGCCGCAATATCAGGAGAATCATAAACTGTGAAAGAGAACACGAAAAAAGATAAGTAAAAAGCCAAAGAATGCTAGCCATTATACTCATACACCATTGTTAAATTTGCAGACTTTTTGAACACAAAAGAATTGGGAGAGAGATATACGATTATGGCAACTGTGCGGCAGCAGATGATGCTTCGAGATGTAGAAGCAGCATACTCATCATAATCGGGGTCAATGAAGTGGTGATTAGTGGAAACCATTGCAATAATGCGAGGATTGTTTAAATCTCTCCTATCGATTTGCCAATTTCCCCTGATATAATAACAAGCTGATTTAAACATAACAAACTTATACATGGATGCATAACTTTGTTCAAAACGAGAAGCACCTCAAGTTCATGGGAAGTCCCCCAAATCGGAAAATGGGGGGCGGTGCAGTGTATCCTGGCTTGAATTGCTGATGGCATATCTCACACATGGTGTCACCCTTCTCATTACACCACCTTTGCACACATTTTCGGTGAGCATACTGTAAACAACACAAATACGAGAACATGTGAATTATATCTCTGTTTCTTGAAAACATGAATATGAAATGAAAATCATGGTACCACTAAAAACAGGCTAATCAATCTTCTCAAGACAATCAAACAGGAAATTTCTAGAATTTCAATATCTAAGGTACAAAAGCCTTCTATTGAATGGATCAAACACATAATCATTAAACATCAGATTCTCCAACAGAAAAACAATAGCAAGAAGAAGAAGAAACCAACCTTTAAGCTTCCACAGCATGAGCACGGGGTCTCCATCCTCGAATCGAGGTCTTCATCCTGGCATATCCTGCACTCAACCAGTTTCCTTGGTGATAAACAAGCTTCAGTGTCCTTGTCATAAGAGTAATCGATCATTTTCTCATCGATTGTAACAGGGGTTGCCTGCTTTAATCGGCTCTCGAGTGCAGCCTCGAGGGTTGATTCAGTGAGCAAACGATCAACTAGCAATACAAAGTGATCCCCCATCCTTTTTCTATAAGGGAAGTTCTATACACCTATCATAAAACAATAGCTATAAGAAATAACCAAGAAACTCACAACAGATAACATAGAAACTATTAAATGAATCAAGGCTCACAGGTTCAATTCAAATTGTGTAAGATAAATTTTTTAGCACAAACAAAGAAGGGAGAGCAGTTGAATAAACAATGATTATTTTATAGCCGTAAAAAATACTATTCAAGTGTCATCCATGGATAACGAAGACATCAAAGCAAAAGAAGTCAAAAGGTGGAATACAGAGGAAATTTTGAAAAAAGAAAAAAAAAAGATTTTCCTCATGAAAGAAAAGGGTTTGAATAGAACTTCTTTCAAGAATCCCCAAAAAAAAAAAAAAACCAAAAATAACAAAACCCATTTCAGAAGATCAAGAAAACAACCAAATTAACAAGCCCAAGATGCAAAACTTAGAGCAAAGAGAAACAAACTCAACAAAGTCAAAAGAAGAAGAGAAATTGTACATTACAGATGGGAAAAAAGTGATCTTTATCTCCACACTATGCTGAATACCCAAAAGAACACACACATTGATACATACATTGAAAATTGAACATACCCAGATGGAAAATTTTGGATGAAAAATGCAAATAAAGATTAGAGAAAAGTGAAGGGGCTTTAAGAGAATATACATAGAAAAGAAAACAAGGCAGAGTGAAAAGAGACTTACAAGAAGGGTATCGGATATCTGAAAGCTAAGAAATCTCTCCTTTCTTGCTAAAGCAACAGATTGAGTGTTCTTGTTTTCTGCTATCCAAATTCAAATTTCTTACAATTATAATTGCTGCCTGAAATAATGTGAACATATATATACACACATAGAAAGACGAAACCAAGACGAAGCTTTTTTCAAAGTTCAAAGAAACAATATAAAATGAACAGTAGTCCCATAATAGAATACTGCCTTTGAGCCTTTCAAGCATGTCCCCACCATTATAATTACTGTTTTTGTGACATTTGTAAATTCTTTTTAATTCACAAGGATGTCATTTTCACCAAATTTTTTTATCATTGATCAAAATAACAAGATGTCATAAATATAGTATATTTTTTTGATTAAAGTCAGTATTGTAAAAATAAACTTTGCAAATTTTCTTTTTTCAAATACGACAAGAAGAATTTCAAGAAATCAATTTTTTTGAGTCGGGTATGCAGAAAAATAAATTCAAAATTGACTTGGGAAAAAATTATAATAAATTATATTATTTTAACTAATAGTAAAAATTTTGATTAAAATGAAAATGTTCTGATTTTTTTCAGACAATTATTATTATTACTATTTTATTTAAAACTTTTTTCAAATGCTAAATGGGGTATTGGTCCTAACAACAAAGAGACGATTGTGCTCACTTTCCGATAATCTGAAGCTGATTTTATGAGATCAATATATGCTATGAACTTTGTTAATCATGAAACCGAATCATGAAAACTCATTTTAAATGGTTTATTAATATTTATCATCTAATGATGTACATTAGTTCAATTAATTAAGCATGTGCAAGGCTGTTATAATCATCAGTATTATTCTTTTAATGATTTTTTTTTTCTTGATGGGAGGCCACTCTTTAATTTTTATCTATAAGATCATTTATTTTGGATTAACTGAGTTGGTTTTAATACTTTTTTTTTATGAGCAGATTTAATGATTTTTATTATATGTATAACTTAATATGATCCAGCAACCCATTCATGTTTTCACAACCAATAATTGGCGATTTTCTACTCAATTGGTTTCGATTTTAATTAAAGTCGACTAATCTGGTTCATGTTGTTATTAGGTAAGGCCATTAGGTTAGATATATTAAATAATCTCCTCTAATTTAACAAAATAATCAATTATAGCTTGTGTAATTTTCAATCTGTATTCAATGCTAAAAAAAAAATTATAATACCCTATTTAGAAGAACTACGTCAACTTTAAGGTTTAAACTTGTCACAAACAAGCTAGGAGGACTAATATATTCAGCAACAGTTATACAGAGAAATTATTAATTATAATTAGTAACATTTTTTTTTTTTGAAATATAATTAATTAATAACTTTTAATACATCAAAAATGTTTAATGTAGAAAATCATGGAGATTGATAATGATAATTTATTATATATAATGTTTTATCTTACATCTCATTACATTTAATATATATCATATTAATTAGTAATGTTATTACATAGTATATTTATGTATGATCATATATTATTTTGAAATATAGATGAGATGTATATAAGAAACTATAATATTTTTTTTGTTGGGGGGCTCAAATCAGTGAAACGTATATAATTTGAAATGCATATGAGTTAGTATTTTATTTTCTAGTAATTTAATATCAAATTAAATCATGGAACAACACGTGGATGCTTAATGTTACAATTTTTATCCCAAGAGACAAGATACCACTTATCCATTTTTTTTTAAAAATAATTATAATAGTAACATTATCCATTCTTAGATGTATATCATAGAAGATGTATATCTTAAAAATTAAAAGATGTCTATCTTAGTTCTTACAATTTATAATTAAAGAGAGCCATGTGCATTTGCTGTGTGACCTCTCGGTTCTCCTGAATCTCCTACGTAATTATACTATACTCAAAACAAGCAATAAATAAAAATTTTATATATATATATATATATATATATATATATATATATATATATATATATTAACCGTTAGTTTCAAGAATTCTCTAATTTCGAGTTTTTTAGATCCATGTAATTCACTAGATACTTTTTTTTCCAGACATAGTTTTTTTTCCGTGAATTTTGCTATGTTAGGTGTTTTAATGAAACCTATCTAGTATAGTTCGTTTCCTACTCATTCAAACCGTGTACCTTTATTTTATTTATATATGATTTAATTCAAAAAAACTATAAATAATATATATATATATATATATATATATATATATATATATCATGCACTGATTCGCATCAACATAGTGATCCATATGACACCGTCATATGAATCTTTAGTTATAATTCATCACTGTTGGTTTATTATGATTCGTCAGTCCCAAAATATATGAAATAATATTAGCAATATATACTTAATTTACATTTCTCAAATTCAATACCACATTAAATTATCTGTTAAGAGGTCAGATTAAAACAAACATTTAAATAAATCTCAACATAGAACTACCAGTGTGCATGTACAAATCTCTCTCTCTCTCAAAATATATAACACAATTTCAAACTTCACGTATGATAATTTAAGACAATAAATTGATTTTTCTAAACATAATTTACAACCACCTTTATTATTATTTAATTATGGTTGAAGCCATCGAATAGATTTTTTTTTTCCCACCTCTATGAAAAGGTGTAAAACACACTATTATTTTTGCTCAAGCCGCCTATTTATTTGTTGCTACATCAAAAATAGGAATTCGAGATTAAATAAGTGGAGAATAATAACCCTTAAAAAAAGGAAGAAAAAAAAAAAGGGGGGCCTTTTCATAAAAAAATTATAAAATAAAATAAAATGGGACCATCATGTATGATTAAGTTTTATGACTTTGTCAAGTCCTATGTTATCATATGGGTCCATAAGTGAGTTGAATTGGTTGCAATACATTTAAATTAGAGGCTTGATTAATTCAAACCCCTAATTATATCAAATTCAATGGCTAACACACTACCAATTTGACGTCCAAATTGCAGCCGCGAAACTTTGACTGAAATATATTAATATTTTCTTCCTAAAAATAAAATAAAATGAATAGTAATATTAGACGTGTGCAAGTTGATTGGTTGGATGATTTTGGTACAGTTTTGATGATAAATTACAACTATAAATCGTCACTCTCAAATAAGCACTCAAATTTGAGGGTTTGGTTACTTATGTCGACGATGAGATCATAGCTTCTTCATTGGTTTGGTTGGCTACTTCATTTTTAGGGAATATCATTTTAATTTATAAATAAATTAAATTCTATATTTGGTGAATTTAGTTTAATATATATTTATTTGTACGTACACAAGTAAAAGTGTGTATATTTATGAACAAATGCATAGTAAATAACATTATAAAAGGGTCAAATAGGTGTTGACTATTGCCTGAAATATACTTTTCATTCAATAAATTGAAAAATAAAACTAAATAGGCATAATAAAAGTACGATTTCATTTATATACTTGAATTAAGGGTTTCTATATTCTTTTATACAGGATTTTGCGTGAACTTCATTTATTAAAACTCGTATTATTAAAACTTATAATTGGTGATTAAATCAAAGTAACAAGATTAGGTTGACCAACCAGTTTATATCTTGCAAGAAAATGGAGTATTAGGGAGGATCTCAGAGATGACGCTGACCATAGATTTTGGGATTAATTAATTATTTTAGATTCCTTAATAAGGAAAATTATCAATTTTTAAAGAGCTATATAATTTCGCAAATAATGTGTCTGTTCCACGTGGACATGGTTGATAGGCAGATTCTTTAACAATAAATTGAGCAGGTAAGTTAGATGATCCAACTTAGGTTTTTTATATTTTTTTGCATCATTTTTCTAATAACTAAAATCCGGTAAGTTAGTAGATTAACAAGAAAACAGTCAATGGGAGGACACTAATTATATAAATTTAACTATATGAGTTATCAATAATTGATTATAGATGTGTTTGGGTGAAGATTGAGAATTTGAGAGCACAATTTAATAAATTATTATTATTACTTCTTTCTACATTTTTGGTAATTAAACTAGAAATTTTGAAACATTTGATATTCTATTAATAATTATTGGTTTTCTTGGGCCTCACAAATGAACGAGTTTGATTGATTGATTAAGAGCTACTGTTTCGGGCTCATTAAATTTGCTACAGTCTGATGGGCCACATGGCCCATAATAAATTCATATTGGGCTTTGGATGGTCTTCCCATCTCTTTTTCTCAAGATCGTTGCACTATTGTTCATCTAATATGTCAATCCAAATAATAATAATGATAGGGAAAATTGTCCATATTAGCGATTTTTCTATAATTACATACAATTTTAGTTATTCATATAGTTTTACACCTAAATATACCCTAAAATATAATTATATGTAACAAAATATCCATTTTTCAAATAAAGTCAACTTGACTTCCACAATGGCGGGCCCCACAGGAGTAATGTGCACAAAACAATTGAAATGCAATTATCATGCCTTCCAGCCGCCTCCATGTGCCTGAGTGCACCAATTATCATGTTGCACCCCCTCCCACTACGTGTCAAGCCCTTTTAAATGAATCAGTTATGCCCCTCCCCCAATAATGGTAAAATAGACAAAATATACTTGCAACATTTACTGTTATTACTGTGACGAAAATTTATGTCGATTGTATTACAATTCTATATAAGCATACAACTTGGAAATCGAAAAAGCATTCGAACTCAAATAAGCAATTTGTATAGTTTTGGTTGTCGATTAGAGCTTCGAAGCGTCTAAGATTTTTTTGTGTTCAAGAATTTTAAAGGTATGTTACGAGCATGTAAATATTATCATGTAATATTATATTAAACCGTACACAATTTTCGTGTTTACTTGAATTTTGTAGTTGTGATATTTATTTAATTTAATGCTTTGTAATATTATTTTTTGCGTTTACGGTGAATTGTTAGATATGTTTTATTTGCGTACACGATGATAGTTAAATTTAGCATATACGAAAACTGCTAAAATTATCCACGAAAATAATTTTTATTTATGCACGAAAATAAATAAAACTTTCCTCCACGAAAATAATATTTTTAACCCACGAAAATAATCACGAAAATAATATGTTAACCACGAAAATTATATTTTAATCACGAAAATTATTACGAAAATCATATTTAAATCACGAAAATTATTATTTCACATAAAAAATATTTCACGAAAATAATATGTTAACCACGAAAATATTTTTTTTAACCCACGAAAATAATTACGAAAATAATATGTTAACCACGAAAATAATATTTTCGGTACCACGAAAATTATATTTTAATCACGAAAATTATTACGAAAATCATATTTAAATCACAAAAATTATTATTTCACATAAAAAATATTTCACGAAAATAATATTTTAACCACGAAAATAATTCAAATTATCCTTCACGAAAATAATATTTTTTTCCACGAAAATTCTGAAAAACATAATTCCCGAAAATTCGAAAACATATGTGTACACGAAAATTAGAAGTAATTATTGTCCACGAAAATTCTAAAAAACACAATTCACGAAAATTCGAAACATAAATTGTACACGAAAATTTGAAGAAATTATTATCCACGAAAATTCTAAAAAATCATGTCTCACTAAAATTCGAATATATGATAATTTTTAATATTAAGGTATAGTTGAATTAAAATAATTGATGGGTTGTAATTTTTTTATATTTATATATAAATTATTTTTAATCTTATATAAGTCTTGTATGTTCGTATTTTTAAATTTGTAATTATCTTAAATATTTTAGATATCAAATTTTTATTAATAGAATTATATTTGGGAACACCTATATCAATTATTAAATTATTTTGTTTTATCATTGTAGTATTAAATCTTTAATATAAAACTTTTATGAAAATATTAAAAATTTAAAGTTAAATATCAGTGTATTAGTCTATTGTAATTTTGTGTAATTTTCCCGAGAATTATTTCGCTCCACGTTGGCAGTTTGTCACAATATAGACATGATTATTCTCTGATGTGTGTTGTTTTTGTTTGTTTTGTTCATGTATAGGAAAAAAATGAGTTTCATTTCTGTCGTTGTTTGGTTCGGGGGATATTGGGAAGGTTTAGAGTACAAAAACGGTTCCCAAGAGCTACTTCATCTTAAAAGACTTACATATGCTGAGCTATTAGAGTCAATTCATGGACTCGTTTATGCTGACATGAATTGCTGGAGATATGCGATCCATTCACTGTTGGAGATAAATGGAATAGTAAAAAAGGAAAAAATTAAGAATGATTCGGATCTGGAACGAGTATTGTCTATGAGTGTGGAGTGTCTTATCGTTTTTGTTTCCCTTAAAAGTATTGAATCCCAGAACCCCAGCTCTGTAGGGGGTTCATCGGGAAGAGTAGGAACGAGGACAGACTCATATCCGGCATTTGACATTCCCCAACAAGATTGAGATTTTTCAAATGTTCCCCTTGAACTATAATCAGACGAAACGTGTTATTCGAAATGGGGAATTCCTAATGAAGACGAAGCTAACCAGCCTGGGACCTCAAATGTGGATCAGTGGGCATCTTGGCCTTCTTCAAGTGATCGGGTGAACTTTGCTTCTGATTGGGGTGTCGACTACATCGATTTGAACAGTTCTCCGAATGTTTATGGACATCACGAGTTTACAGAGGGTGAAGAAATCTCACAGGCAACTGAACCAGAAAGAGTACCACAACAATTAATTGACGATACCAGTGGTAAATTTTTTTATATTTTGTGAAGTATGATATAACATTTTGCAGTTGTAATGTATGTTTTCTTGTATATCATGTTTCAGGTTCGGGCAATGATGAAGATGAATCATCAAATGCGACAGAGGCTGATGATGACTTCGATTTAGACGAAGAAGTTGAGGACACTCTAGATGAAGAGCAACGACTGGCGTTTGAGGAATTCCAAACATATATTATGAGACCGGAGTGGTTTATTCCAGAAGTACCTGCTGATGTGCAGCCCGAATTAGTGAACGAGCCGGCCGAAGATTCAACCCTGCACAAAGGAGCCACTTTTGGTAGCAAAACAGAGTTGCAAAATGCGGTTGGATTTTACCATATCGACAATGTAGCCAAATACTGTGTGGAGCGTTCCAACAAGAAGAGATGGTACGTGAAATGCACAAAGAATAATTGTCCATTCTCCCTGCACGCACACGAGAAATATGGGATTTGGAAAATCTCAAAAGCTGTTTTACAACATAATTGTGGGAGTGAATTGAGTAGTAGTGAACCTCGTCGACTTCCTGCAGCTGTGATCGGTGAGTACTACGTTGAATCAGTTAGAAAAGAAAATTACAAGCTGGATCCGAGGACCATAATGCATGAAATGAATGAGAGACATGGTGTAGAAGTTAGTTATATGGTGGCATTATCGGCAAAACGACATGCAATGAGGGTTGCATACGGTGACCCGAAAAAATCATTTGCTCTGCTCCCACTGTATATGCAGGTCTTGAAAATTTCTAATCCCGGTTCATATACAGCTTTGGAAACCCATCGAGATGGAAAATTCAAGTTTGTCTTCTACGCAATGGCTGCATCTATTCACGGTTTTAAGCAATATGCAAGGCCGGTTATAGTTGTGGATGGGTGTCATTTGAAAGGTCAATATAAAGGTGTTGGATTTGTTGTTGTGACACAGGATGGAAACGACCAAATTTTTCTATTAGCAATTGGCATAGGCAATGTGGAGAACGACGAGTCTTGGACCTGGTTCTTCAAACATGTTCGTGAAGCATATGGCTGCCCAGACCAATTGCTTATAGTGTCCGATCAGCACGCCAGCATCAGCAATGACATAAAAGAAGTGTACCCTGATGCGGTCCATGGTTTATGTTGTTTTCATTTACAACAACACTTGGCGAGACACGGAACACACTTGGTGGGACTTTTCCACAAAGCAGCATATTGTTATCAGTCCACACAGTTCGATAGGTACGTTTTCTATGATACAACTGCAAATACATCTTTTATCTAACATCAAAAACTCTCTACATGTGTGTTGTTTTTTCAAAACTATATAGTATTTACTTGTCAACCTGCTTGTCATTATAGGTATATGGCCATGTTGCAAGCATCCGGCATACAAGGTGCGATAGCTACCTTGTCAAAGGCTGGAGAACAACGATGGGCTTGCGCGAGATGTCCTGTGAGAAGATTTAATTTCATGACATCTAATGCTGCAGAGACATGGAATAGTCGGCTTGTGTGGGCAAGAAAACTGCCTGTATGTTCTTTTTTGGAGTGTTCTAGATGCATTTTGAAGAAATGGTTCTACGAGAGGCGGACTGCTGCCGAAGATAGAGAAAATACCTTAACGATCGCAGCACATGAAAGATTAGTCAAGTCGGTGAAGCTTGGTGGGCGTATGCAAGTTGCAAAACTCGAACGAAGCAAGTACAAAGTAACTGATGGTAGTAAATTTTTTACCGTGGAGCTAAACCAGTTAGAATGCACCTGTTCTATTTTTCAGCTGGATCTGATCCCGTGTTCGCACGCATGTGCAGCAATAAGGTATTTATACAAAATGTTATCAATTCGCTTCTTACTTCGAAACATAAATCAACATGTTTGACCTAACTATTGTTATTTGTTATAGTTTTGCAAAAGAATCATTTTCATCATACGTCGCTCTATACTACACAACCAACTGGTGGAGGGGGATGTGGAGTGGTACGGTGAACCCCGTTCCTGATCCAGAAACTTGGGGGGCGTCGGATGGCATCGAAAGTCAATTATGTCGAGCACCTGACAAGGTGAAACAAGCTGGACGACCCAAGGGAAAACGAATTCCTTCCGGCCGTTCTGGAAGGTGCAGCCGCTGCGGCCGAGGTGACCATAATAGAGCCAGATGCACCGAGCGCATTCCGAACCAGTATGACTATCGGGCAGAGGAAGTTGGGAATGAAGACGTCCAGTGCAGAAATATTGAAGGAATACGAAGAAAGAAAAAAAAGTGTTCGGTTTGTCAATCAGAATCACACACACGAAGAAAATGTCCGCTTTATTTGGCGTCAACATGTACGTGAGTCTGGAATGTCCGGGTGTATGTAGTTTGCTCCTGAGTGTCTTACATCAGTGCCGTTACATGTTTTAGTTTGTCTTACATCAGTGACGTTACATGTTTTAGTTTGTCTTACAACTTATATTATAAATTCGTAGTTGGGCAAGTATGTCAAGAAAAATATACTGGAAATCCTAATTATGTTCAATGTTAAAAAAGGGTATCGAAAATCTTGTAATAATGAAAAAAATAATGTGTAAAATCACCAGAACCGAGCTAGTCTATAGGCTCACATGTATCAGCGTCTCCCGAGAACTTATACAATGACAATGCTATATCATGCCTCATCTGAAAGACGTCATTCACTATATCTGGTCTCGGAAACATGCCACTAATACAACTCTCTATCGCCCTCAATGCCCATATGCCACAACTCGTAGCGTCATCCTGCTTGTAGCAAAATCTGGACTCGGCACTCACACAACCAAGCATCGGTGGACAGTACGAATGAAATCCTAGCTGACCATAATATCCACTGTGGTTCAACAGTCTCGGCAGGATGCGACGAATAGAGAGAGTCTGTCGGAGTCGAAGTGCCACCACATCAGCGTTCCAATGATGACGCAGACTGTCGAACAACACCAATGTATATGTACGAAGATTCACCTCCACCGCCACCCAATGCCCATCCAAATTGAGCACCATAAATATCTACATCCAAAAAACCAATGACACATTTATCAAATGTAATTACCTGTCATACAAAATGTCGAGTTGTCAAAAGACCTAGAAATGTACCTTGTTCATCCTATCCCACTAAGGTTTGATATGTTTCCACCTCGGCTTCTCACCACGAATGTAAGGAACGAGACGATCCAGGTCCCAGGTTCAAATTCCTCCTAGAAATCTTCTACGTAACGCATTCTGGGATCATCATTTGCATGGATCCTATTCCAAATTTTCTTGCATGTTTCCTGCAAAAACACAACAAATCAAATGTGAATCATTTATCGAGCAATAATTTCATTTTTATATATAAGACAACACGGTACTTACATTGAATGAACAATCTATAATTTGGTACCACCCCTTAAGAGTTTCGTCGACATCAACATCCAAGTACTTGGGCTGGCTCTGAAGTACGGCAAGATATGAATCAATGACCTGTGAGAATGAAACAAATAACATGAATATGATACCAAAATAAATTTGTCATCATATCAGTAAAATACAAAACAACTATCACCGATCTGTACCGAGATATCCAGTTCACCGTTTGGATCCATAATATCTGTGAACCATGATGGTCCAACGGGATATCCGATGCACACGTTGCGCCTGCAAAACAATAGAATACACGATTTTAGTTGTATACACAAAGAAAAGTGTTCAGCTTTGTATGAAAATGAAAGTAGACATTCTTACTAATCAGCTGCGTCCCCAAGCTGGGTCCATAGTAAGAAATCGTCCATGGAATGATCAGTCTGCCTTTTCACCTTCGTCCGGCCGGTGAAAGGAGTTCGTAAGAAACGAGATTTCATAGGCACACGGACCTCTCGTAACCCGGCGCTCGTCTCTGAAATACTGGGTGCAACCGACTCTGCATCGAAGCCCGGCACGTGGTCAACTTTGTCATCAACAGGTGGCGTAGAATGTGTATCCACATGACTGAAATCCAGTGGCTGATACAGAACGACGACCGATGCTGGGTCCGAAGACGGGGAATATGCATCAGTGGCCTGCTGCTCCGATACTGGTGGCCAACTATCCCAGGGTGTGTGGCATGGATCGGCATGTGGGGTCGATGTAGACGGCCCTTCGTA